>MU227771.1:403568-448841 GCA_018584345.1 Thuja plicata
ATCATCATAACATAGTATCTCGAGTCTCTGTCAGGATAATCAAAAAGTGTATCAATGTATCAACACATAAAATATCAAAGTGAAATCGAGCAGTAAGACTGTGATGGGTCGGGGTGAGGCCTCACACTCAAAATAGATCCATATGAAAGGTAAACTACAAAATTACAATCCAAAATTGGATTCAAAACATCTAACTTCCATACAGGTCCGTACACGGTCTTAGAACACAAGAAATGCAGGAATTTCACAGTTATTTCAAATCTCTAAATGCAAAAGCATTACAATATTCTCATCCTCGACTTGGAGAGGTTTGTTTCAACATTTTAATATGTTTCCCAATGCTCTCTAACCAATTTTTAAATTGTGGTGACCTTTGGGTGCAAAATGCAACTTTTTGTGACTTTTAACCGATAGTTGTCGATGTCGGCTTCCGATAGCTGACCTTCTAATATCGATAAGGGTTCCTTCTTGCTAATAGTTAACTATTAGACATTAATGAAAAGAAAGTCATCTATTAATTAACCAAAATGTCCTAAGACACCACCTAAACACTTATAAGACTCTTCTACATAACCCTAAGCCCATATGTCTATGGTGGCTTATAGATCACCATTCCATGACATTTAGTTACATGTTTGGGTTCTTTATTACAAACATCAAACAAAAACATTAAAATCAAACAAATGCCTTAACAAAACACATCCTTGGTGTCTTTAGTTCTTTTCTTCTCCTTGTAGGGTTTCCCCTGCACCAAGGAATACTCCAAGGTTGAGTATCCTTACCTTCTTAGTGATTTTTCATGGTGTTTGTCTCCATTTGATATTCATTTTCAATGATTTTCATGCATTGTAACCACAATGACTTATTAAAAAATCTCCATTTTCACATTTCTTTGTATTATGATCACTGTATTTGATCTTGTTTATCTTTTATAAGATTGGAATAAGGTCTAATTCACTTAGCACTATCTTTATTATACACTCAATGAACAAGTATATTACTTTAGATGCACATACTAATACATGTTTTGATGTTTTACAAAGCTTGTCATTTTCCTCGCAGTCTTTGGTGATGCTTGAGAATTTATCCCTTCATTGTTGTTTGTCCTCAAAATTGGTTGCTGTATCACTTAATGATCTCTTTGATTGTGACTTTTATTTATTTCCTTGAATAAAACACTCATTGTATTATGCATTTCCAATAAACTCTGTAAAGAGCTCTTATGACTGCAATGACTCTTTTTTCTAATATTGTTCATTGCTACTAAAAATATTGTGATAGTAATGATAACACCATAACCATCTTTGTGTTTTCATGATCAAGCACTTTTTTTTATATATGCCCTTGCCATGCTTTAAATGTGTTGATTTTCACCTCTTTGTTTGGTCTCCAAATTAGTTGTTTGGTCTCCAGATTATCTCTTAGTGATATATTCTACGAATCCTGACTTGAATATCATATATTTGTCATGCATGAAACTATACCTTTATATTTTGACATCAATATTCATGTATCCTTGCGGGTTTATGAAATGTCTATCATAATGTCTTATTACTTCTTTTTACTCATTATTTTCTATTGAGTAGGTATTCATTCTTTGTGACAGTGAGCCAATTAACTCACTATTATAAATTATACATACCTACTTGATAAAACACAATGAGTATGAAGCCTCTAAATTCATATCTGCCAAACATAATATGATAACATGATGATCTCAACCCTTGTAGGAGCCCATTTTACCCCACATGCTATTATATCTAATATTATGAGCATTTGATCAACAATAAGAATATTCATATACCTGCACAGTGAACAAACATGTTAGATAAAATAATAAAGTTTAGAATTTACCAGATACTAATGATGAATTTCTACTTTTCTCGAATATACATGATGTTTGTAAAATTGATTTAGTGAATTATGAGAGAAAATTATGCATTTATTGATGATGTATATGAAATGATTAATATTCCTGGCCTCTAACACCAAATTCCCCCATCTCTTGCAGACACTCATAGAGTAGTAGAGTGGAAGGAGATGAAGACATGAAACAATGCAACCTTGGGGTTCATCATTTAGAAATGACGGATCCCTACTCCTTTTCATGTGGTTTCCTTTTTAATGTATTATCTCTTCATATTACATTGAATCAGCTACTCCCACAACTTGTATGAGACACTTTCATTTTGAGATTTATGACTAAAGAAAGCTATTTCCTATACAAATTTGTGTGATTCTTCTTTCATGTAAACACTTGCATTGAATATGTTGTTCACTTGATAGAATATGTTTTTGGTAAAGAACACTTAGCAAAATTAAATGTATACCTTTTCATTTCTAGTTTTAAAATTTTTTCCAGTCCCACCCAATTGAATTGAAAGAAAAATTAGGTAACATTTATGGCAACATCTGATAAATTCTTTCCTTCTAAGCTTCCAAGACCAGTTTCCCAAACTTATTCATTGTGCACAAAGTAAAAAAGACATTGACAAAACTTAGAAAATAGTTTTTGCATACTTTTGTAACTCAGTACGTGCAACTTGTTGTAACTTATTATAGTTCTCTTAAGCACATATTTGTTATTTGTGACAGTGAAAACATCAATTCAATGTTATGAATGATGAATACTTACTTGATAGAACTATAATGCACTATAAAAAACACCCTTCTTATTCTACCGACCAAAACTCGGGGCAAACCAACTAACGATTCAAAACAACACTGATTGGAAAGGAAACCTAAGACCTAACCTAAACTAACCAAAAAATAGAACAATTTAAATAAACCCATTTACATGTTGACTAAAATATCTTACCCTTCTTTTTGAGTTACAAAGTTTAACATGTTCATAATCAAATAAGAAGATATGAAGCACATAATATTGTGCAAAAATTTGATACACTACTTCTTGAAATATATAAACAAATTCACCCACCTCATCAAATTGGTCATGCATACAGTTGTTCAAGGGTGTATGAATGAGTTGAAATTTCTCTTTTGTTCTTGCAAACTCATTTTTTACTTCACTACTATGTAAGTTCATGCTTGGGTGCAAACATTAATGGTTCTACTTTTTTGGCTTCAATTCTAGATAAGTGCACGATAGGGAATCCCCTTGAGATGAAAAAATTAACACTCTTCCTTCTCACCTCTTTCTTATTAAGTTTTTTTTCAACAACACCTTGCTCTTGTGACCGATTTATCTCAAGTGATTTTAATAAAAACAAGGCTTCTTCTTCCACTTGTTTATGATGTTGGTGCAGGAGCACCTTAGGGTCCTAGTGAAGATCCTTTACAAATTTGGATTTTAGGTGGTTCTAGCCAACCACCAGAGAATAAGGACTATTATAAAGTCCCAAGGTGTGTGTGAGAGTCATGTAAATAGGTGTGTTTAATTTCTTAGTGCTTACCTTAGTCCAAAAAAGTCCTGACTAGTCTGTTTCTACCTTAATGATTAGAAAGGTCAAAGTTGGTAAAAGGATGGACCAAGAATCCAAAGTGAGTGAAATGTTGTTTAAAGAGGTCTATGCATGAGTTTGAATCAATTATATTTATTCTTAGTTAAACTGTGCAAGCTAGGAGCAATGAAATGTAAAAAATGCAAAAATTGCAAAAGTTGCTCATGACAGCTTTGCAACTTTGAAAAGTTGTCATGACAACTTTCCTAAAAAAGTGGAAAATTCCATAAATGAGATGAAAGGCCAAACCTAAGGTCTAAGAATGTGTGTGGAGACTATATAATCTTAAATGAACCCTAATTTAAGGGTTGGTCATCATTGTGTACGGACTTATTGGAAGAAGAAAGCAACTGTCTGGTTTTTTTTACAACACAGTCACGCATTAGAGCCATAATCCACACTATAATGGATTAAATGGAGAGCTGATATGGAATAAAATTATGTTTATTTGTATGTATCTCCTTTTTGTGGCATTTGTTTTTAAAGTTTTTACATTTTGATAGTAGTTTGTAAATTTATTGTCTCTCAGTCTCACTGTCCTGTACAGAGTGGATTGTCTAAAAATGGCTCCTTCTTGATTTCCATTGGTTGAATCATCATGGACACCTAGAATCAAGAAGTTAACTGTAAATAATTTGTAAATATGTGTGTTAAGTTTGTTTTGATAATTATTTCTATTTTTACAAGCAAGCCCTAGGTGGGTCCAGAGCTATCCAGCTAGGAGCTTGCTAAGTTGCAAAGGGTAAAAGATGGTGTTGGCGGATTGGTTTGTGCCAATATTTGATTGAGTATTGTAGAGGAACGTGTCTCTCTGATCAAGAGGAGGAAATAAAATGAGTTCATTTACATATATTTTTAGTCCTTGAAGTTCAGACTGGTCCAGAGACCCTAAAAACCCTTGAAAATAGGCCTTTCTTGGAAACCTACTGTAAAGACACCTTGAGTAGCCCAAAAATAGAAAATATCAAAGCCTAGGATGTGGTATTAAAGGATCCAGGGTTGATTTGGTGGCTTGTTAAGGGAATTTTGGAGTAATTCCAAGATTACTAGATTTAGGAGGCCTAATTTGGACAAAAAGGCTACTAGGGCTAAAATATAGGAGACCAAGAGGTCGATGAAGAAACCAATGAAATATTGGTTGAAAAGACACCAAGAGCCATTGAAATGAGTAGAGGGAAAGCTCAAGAAACTAGTTTAATTCCTATGAAGGAGTTGGAGTTTTGATTGAATCAATAGGACTTATGAATGCCTAGCAAGTCTAGATAGGAGAAGTGGGGTTTTGAAGTTGATAGGTGAGATCATGTGAAGAAGAGGAATTGTAGAGAGTGTCCTCTTGTTAGGGTAGAGAAAATAACCCTAAGAAGGCTAAGAAAGAGCCTTGAGAAGAGATAAAGAGCTCAATTTTGTTGGATCTCCCTATCAGATGCTCACAATATTCTTCTTTAGGAAGTGCTATTCCATCATCAAGTTTCAAACAAAAATCCTCTATGATGTTGGAGAAATAATATTCCTTGAGCTCTTCATTGATTCACTTATTCATTACACATATTATCCCAACATTAGGCCTATTTTCCTTAATATTTGAAAGGATAACCAGGTCCATACCTTGGGAAACAAGGTTTTATCTCTCACTTTTCTCAACTTGATGATAACTTCCATCCACGCCAGTCTTTTCATCCTTCTAAACTAGGGAGTTCTTCATTTGCTTCTTGATGGACCAACACCCTACCATTGTGACATTCATCTTCTTATTGTCTAAACCTTCCATTTATGTTTGTACGATAATACCTTCTTCAAATTCATTAATAAAACCAAGAAGTTCATTAATTGAATCAAAGGACATTTATGCTTGTCACCTACTTCTTGCTTATCTTCACTTTGTTCAACAAAACTAGGCATATCAATAAACAAAGTTATTAGAACTTCATTTTTAACACTTTCTTCTTGCTTAAAACCCTTATGTCATGATTGGTTATGCTCATCAATCACGTGTACAAGCTTTGATTTTTTATTTTGAACCTCATGCACAAGCATATATACAAAAAAAAGACTCTTCCTTAACCTCATAAAAATCCTTTGTTTTCTCCTTAAAGTAGCTCTCTTGGTAGATAAAAGGACCTATTGGTGAAGACAAATGATTCTAGGACAAGAAGTCTGACTTTGTGTGTGATTCTGGGAAGCTTGAGGAGTTTTTTTGAGGTAGGTAAATGCTTGGAGAAGGTTGTTCATGAAGACTAACAGACTAATTTTTCTCAAGTATAGACTCTTTCAAATGATGATTACTCCCAAAATTTAGAATTTCAAACTTTAGGAACTCATTTGAAGACTTAAAGCTTGGAATATTAAACTTAGCAACTTGTTCTTCAAAAAACATATTTAGAAAGGTAACATCCAATTGGGCTTCAACAAGAATTGCTTCATTTTCTCCTCTTTCTCAAATAGCTCTCCTGTAACATCCTCCTCATTTTTCCTCCTTTACATTTCCAATTCCTACTCATGGATTTGGGTTTGCTAAGCCAACACTTTGTACTTCATATGATACTCTTGTTCTCTCTTGATTTCATTCAATTTCCTTGTGAAT
Source organism: Thuja plicata (assembly GCA_018584345.1). Classification (NCBI taxonomy): domain Eukaryota; kingdom Viridiplantae; phylum Streptophyta; class Pinopsida; order Cupressales; family Cupressaceae; genus Thuja; species Thuja plicata. The sequence goes on from MU227771.1 coordinate 409,611, forward strand.
CAAGTAATATACTTTTAGTGCTTGCAATTTTCATTTTTTAGTTACTTGGGAGCTGAGTGGGAAGGTAGTATTGTTGATTTGGCATAAGAAAAACTTCCTAGGGATGATTGTAAGAAGGGGTGGGCTACCAAAAAGGCTGAGCATGGGTGGGTGGTGAGCATGATGAACCTTTTAGTTATATTTTGTAATAGGGTCATTTTTAGTGAAATCAACCATATAGTTGCTTTGATATAGTTGATGTGAAGGTTTATAGACAACACCTTCATGGAATGTGGAATGATAGAGCATGTTCGTATAGAAAAAAGACATGATTAAGCATCTAAATAAGCTATAAATTCAAGGAAAAATTTTCTAAAGAAAGAAAAATTAGAACATATTTTTTTGCAAAACTAAAACTTACCAGCACTTGTCTACTTGAAACAAGTAGATATTCTTCCAGATTCACCAGATGTATTTTTTTAGTGCCTCCAAAGGCAAACATTTACTGATAAATACATTGAATATTAGCAATACACGTGTCTAATGGAAAATGGGATGCAACATCGTAAGGGTATCACATCCCAAAATATCATTATACATTGGAATACAAAGCCCACCTCTTAAGGCAAATCTGATTGACACAACCAATGTAGTACATGTACCAATGAGGGATCTATGCTTTGTAAGGTTTGTTTTGTAGGATTCCAAATAGATAATGAAAATGAGATAGCAATGTAAATGAAAAATCCAATCTATGAAAGGAAATGCAAGGAAATTGAGATAAGAACAAATGCACCTAGAAATATGATGTAAAAACTTGTACTTTGGATCAAGATTTTTTTACTGTAGAAGTCTCAGAATTTGTTGTAACTTTAGATCTGGAAATATTAAACCTATAGCTTCCTGTTTTGAAATTTTCACTAATTTTTGGCAGGGACAAGTCGACAGGTCAACTTGTTCCTAGAAAACTAACTTATTCCTACACTTTTCTACTAAAACTTGTAGGGTTGTTCTGCTATAGCTTCTGGGAACACTCTCTGAAATTATAACTGAATCTGAGCTTTTGGGGCCTATAGATATGAGAAAATATGCATGTGTGTATGGATATATAGGGGTTTTCCTTAGTCAGTCCCCATTTTTGGTGATTTCCACCTTCACAGATAATCATTAGGATAAAATGTGATAGTACTTGTGAATCTAGAGTATGTCTAAATTGCTAATGAGCCGAAAATACATAAGAAATATGCCTAGATCTAATCCTATGCGTGATAGAGTGAAATCCTAGCATGTAAATACAAACAATGTATGATTTAATGCATACATATAAAAATTTATGAAGCATCAATGCATAGATCTGAAAATAACAAGGAAATCATACCCAACCATCAATAGAAAGAGTACCCCTATCCATCTCCATAATCTATTTGAAACTCCATGATGATATAAGAAATGTTTTATTGGATGTATTGAATGCTTGATAGAGATTGTAGATGCTTGGTATTGATGCTTGATGTTGATGAAAGTAGTCTTCAATATAAAACCATTACTTCAATGGATGTCATCAAAATGGGACTTCCACCTTGAAATTTATTGTTGTCATCAAATTGGGGTTTCACCTTGCACTTTATTTCATTCTTATTATGCCAAAATGATGTAAGCAGGCTGATTATAGATTTGGAAACCTGACAAATGCTTTGGAATGGAACCTGGCCTCAAATTTGGGCATAGTTTCCCAGGGACAAGTCAACCCGTTGACTTGTTTTTAGGGAAAAGTTGACCATTCGACTTGTCCCACTTAGAAATGGCTAAAATTTGGTTGGTGGGTCATATTCAGTCTGCAACTGCTAGTTTCAAATAGTCAGTTGATTTAGATGTTGGGATTGAATTCTGAGGCCAAAATAAGGTGATATAGGGCCTAGGAGATAAGATAAATTTTGTGATTGGAGAAAAATAGAGGAGGATGCCTATAAATAAGATCCTACCTCAATTTTACACAAGATTGAAGGGATTAGAGGACCCATATTTGAATTAGGTATGCATTAAGTGCAATTATGAAGTTTGATAATGCAATCTATAATGTAAATATAGTAAGGTAGGTGTTGAACAACCATTAAATTATATATCACATAGGTGCTTACAATTTAGGATGATACATTTAGACCCCACTTTAATGATATATGACACTACGTGCATATGCAAGCTAAAGCACAGAGAAAATCAGTATATGAAAAGGATATATCAAAGCCCCCAATACACAGATCCTACAAGAAATTGTTAGTAACCACAATCTGCAAAGCCATGCATTAGTGAAAAACATAACTCACCTAGGGATTACTAAGGAAATAATGAAATTCAAGGATAGCTATATGCCCCTATTTCTACTTGCTAATAGGAAGATGAAACAAGGAATCATGTATACCATAACAAATTGTGAAGGAAAAATGTTAAAAAAATGTTTTATCAAAACCATTCAAGATGACCTAGAAATGCTACAAAAAGTATTTGGATAGAAAGGAAACTAGATCATGATTCCAACACCTATAACGGTGTGAAAATCAGAGCTTCCTAACTCAATTTATGATGAAACAAGTAAAGAGGTATATTAAAAGAATTGATGTAGAAGTTAAAAGATAGTCATAAAAGATAAAAAGTAAATGAACCTAAAAAGTGACTTTTGTTGGGATTAATAGGAAGTAGTACTGAGAGGGGAGGGGTGAATCAGTACCTCTAAATTTTTTAACTCTTTTCACTTTTCATCATTAGCAATCATTCTTTACTGTATTACTGACCATTACTGTTGTTCTTTCTTATGCATGTAATATAAAATCATAATCTTTAACTGTTTGCAAAATTCATAGAAACATTTATGAAAGTAATAAACACATAACACAAGATATGATATCGTATAAAACTTCTGTTAGGAAGTAAAAATTGCAGTGGGGATGGCACCCACAAAACTTCACTATCTGGAGAATAAAAGGGAGCTAGTAAAGGCTTACAATTGATCACTTCTGATGATCTACCCTGTTAGGAGTATTAAAGTGGAGACCTGTTAAGATCTACTCTGTTAAGAGCTTTAGAAACACTGATTTAATTGTGCACTCAGTTAAGATATTTACAATAGGACTGTTAGGTCCACCTTTATTGAAAGGATTTCTTAAGTGTACTAAACTTGTTAGAATGAGTACATATGTTTGACTTGACTGTATGCAATCTACAATTGTTGATCACAGATCTATTAAAGCTCTCATAATAAGGATATCACCTTAAGTGACTGATTAATACCTTTCTTTGCTTTAGTAGCCTGTGTTCTTGTTCTTGAAATTGATTTGATTCGTTTCTATCCTTATGCATGAAATCTCTTGTCTAGTCTTTAGATGCTCTCTGTGGCTACAATCTTCATCGAACAAGAACATGCTCACAATAGATTGAGCATCTATTTATACAAGTATTTGACCTATCTTAGAATCACGCATTACAATGTTAACTCTTAGATCCAAGGTTTACAACTTGACCTTGATCTTTAGTTTGCATGTTTTAAATCAGTAAATTTAATTAAAAAAATAATAAATAAATTGCTTCCTTTGCACATAATAGTTTTAAAACAAATAAAGAAGATATATATAGAACTTCAGTGATTTATCTGACAAGGAAAGTCAGATCCACATTTTATGGGATGTAACTGACTGTCAGTTCTTGGTCGTCAGATTGAACTAAAAGTCTATCAATGTTCCTTTGTTGAACTGATCATCAGGTTCCCTTCATCTGTCGGGTTCCTCTCTTTGTTGTTTCATCGGGTTGCACTTTTGTTACTCGTCGGGTTCCTTTAACCTTTTTTTCATTGGGTAACACTAAATAGTGTTTGTCGGGATGCTTTAAACTTGGCAGTATCGGGTAACCTTGGCGTTGGGTAGTGTTGTGCCCTGTCTGTCAGTGTAGTGTAAACCGATGGTGTAGATCATGTTTTTCCTTGTGTATACTAATGGAAAAATATAATTCCTTCAATCTCCCCCTTTGAAATTAGTATAAAAAACTGATATGTGCATAATACAAAAGTGTTTATTATGTACACCATGTTTATATCCTTGTCATTATATGAATCCCCCTAACTGTATGCATTGGTATAGTATAATTATATATGTACATGTATACTTGCCTCTGTACTATACATTCCCTATTCTTTGCAGTTTCAATTGTTTGACTGTACACAAAATTTACTCCTTTCACTTCCCCCTTCTTTTACTGTGATTGTACATATCACTTTCCCCTTTATTTGATACTCATGAAAAAAATGTACAACTTATAAGATGCAAAAAATGTGTAACTTATAATGTGTCAAGAATATGTGAATGGGTGTTCTTGATGTCTTCGAGCAATTTCTCCCATTTTTCTTTTAGGATTTCTAGTGCCATGTGCTCCAGCTCTATCCTTGCATGCATATCATAAATGATGTCTAGGACAAACATTTCTAGGGTGGCAATTAGTGTGTTTGCATCTGTCACATGTTATTGCAGTAGTGAAAGTGTCAGTAAGAGTTGAGCTTGAAGCTCATTTACCTCATCTCTATACTTCGTCTCTACAATCAGTATGTCCTGTCTCAATTTCTGAACCTATTTGAGTTTCTCATTTTGCAATTTTATTGCCTCTTCCTTATTTGTGAGACTTTGTGCACTTGTCTTAAGATCAACATCTATTTGTGCTATCTTGTCAGTATACTCCTATGTGAGTTGATCAAGTGTGCATAATTTTTGTATCAAAGTAATAGCTTCTGAGATGATTGGATCAATTGTGCTCACCAATTTAGAAAGCTTTACATTTTTCAATGCCACTTCCTGGCCTATCTTTTCTACTAGCTTGAACTCATACTTTTGTTCAAGTCTTTCTTCCATTACCTTCTCAACATCTATGTTTTGAGATGTGATTTCCTCTATGAGAACCACTAATTGATCAAGCATTGGGGTTGTTTGATCAATATCTACATTTGGCACTATTTGTTGAAGTATACCTCTTGCTACTTCAAGTACCTTTGTCTCCTTTGTGGCTTTCCTTCGTTTGTCTTGCATTGCTTTTCTCTCATAGAATCTTGCATTCTTGGTCAGTTCAGTTGGATCCAATGTCCTTGGATCACAAACTGGAATCTCAATGATTTCATCCAGAGTTACTGGATTCTTATGCTTGCTCTTCTTCTTCTTCTTCTTTGAGACTTGTGGGGATGCATATGTATGAACTACCAATGCTAGTTCATTTTTCCTTTCTGAAGTGCTTGGTGAAGGCTTTGTTGATGATGGTTCTTGTATTTTCTATTCAGAGTGTACCTATCGGTTTAGTGAAGATGTCTCTCTATCAACCTTGGGTGTCTCTACAGATTTTTCTTCTGTTTTCTTCTCCAGCTCATCCTTCTTTTCTTCTTCACTCTTATCTTTCTGCTTGTCCTCTTCTACCTTTTGTGTTTCTTCTTTATTTGATCAGTAGATTTATCTTTCTGATCATCGGTTGCAGCTTGCTTTGCAATTGTGTCCTTTGTATTATATGTGGTGTCTTTTGCTTCAGCATCACCCTTTTCCTCAAGTGTGCTTGTGTCCTCTATAGTAGATCCATCATTACCCTCTAGTATATTGATTTCCTTCATTAATAATGGCATATTGATTTGAGTGTTAGCTTGGGCTTTATCTAGAGTGGTGTCTTGCTTGTCGGTGTGATCTTTTTGAGCAGTGACATCCTCATCTTTTTGTACTTGCTTTGTAGGGTCTAGTTCTATTAAGTCTATGAATGATGTGTCTTGCCATGTCTCATTAGCAACATTCACATCTTTATCCTCTGATGTCTTCAATTCTTGTTGTCTTCCCCGATCCTTAAGTTTTATGAATATTACATCATCTTTCTTCTGTGGATCTTTATCAGAGTCATAATTGGCAATATCTTGGATGTCACGATCATCCATTACCTTGTCCAAATCTATTGGCTCCATGTCTTCAACATTGTCCAAAGCAATGTGTTGAGGACTTGCCTTGTCTTTCTCCTCCTCTCTATGAGGTGTGTCAGTGAGAAGTAACTGTTCCTCACGACTTGTTGACTCTGATGGAAGATCTAGGAGTTGTCTCCATTTTTTTTTAGTCATTGTATGCAGCTCTATAAACTTATCTTCAAGCACTTTGTAAGCCCTTATCTTGGATATAAACTTTCCTAAGTGCTTCTTCATAATTTCTTTGATTTCTTCAACCTTAGATTCGAGAGGCATAAGTGTAACAAGTACCCTTTCCCTTGCTTCTCTTTTGGTCTGTAGATCATATGACCACTGTTGGGATATTCTATTACCTATCTCTTTAGGTATTTGGTTGATGAATTTAGTTGGTACATATTTGAATTTTACCATTGACCTAATGATTGCCTCTTGTATCTTATTTTGGTCCTTTGGTTGGAGTGTATCCCATTGTCTAATTTTCTTATCAGTCATTGTACCATGTGTAGCAATGGATTCAATAGGCTCATTAGTTGTTAGATTTTTGAAATTCTCCTTTACTACATCAGGCTCATCTTCTTTAGAATCCTCAATGTCAGCCTTATTTTTGACCATTCTTTTTCTCCTCTTTGTAGGTGTTGTCTTCACAATTTTATGCTTTATTTGTTTTGCTGGCTGCTTCCTCTTATAGGTCCTTACTTGACCTTTCTTAAGAGGTGTGGTATCGGTATTTTTAGTTTGAATCCTTGTCCTCTGATTCTTTGTAGGAGGTGGAGGTGTATCAGATTCAGTTTCCTCAGAATTTGATTTTTGTTCATCACACCCTTCACCATTGGTGCCCTATTCATCGGTTTCCTCTGGTTGTTCTTATTCCTCCTCAGTAACCGATAGAATCTTCTTGAGATTCTTAACCATCTTATCCTTTTTATTGACACTTTTCTTGATTTCTAGGCCTCTTTTATCTTTGATTTGGCCTCTTCATAGGTTCCAAACCTTGGTTTTTTGCTGTCAATAGGCTCATTGATCAATGCATAAATAACATTGGTTGCTTGATCTATGTTGATTTCATAATCCAATGGTGCTAACCAAGCTATTCTTGGTACAACTAGTTTTATGTGGGTGAAATCTGTGTCCACCATAAAACATATTTCATCCCTATGTTTTTCAATAAGTTTTTCAGGGATCCTTGTTCTTTCCATCATCATTTCCTTGAATTCAAGGAAGTATGTAGTCATAACAGATTCAAAATTATCTCCTAGTGACTTAATTAGTTCGCTAATCTGTAATGTCAATGATTTTGTAGTGTCCCATTTCACATTTCCTATTGAAGGAAAGTATTCTTGAAAGTAGAAAAACATACACATGATAAGTGAGTCGAACTTACATGTGTTGGTCTTTTCAGACCTAATTGTGTTCATGTTGTCATCAAGTTGCTTTAGTAAGATCTCACATAAATCCATCTGTATGCCCTTGGTCACCATTTTGTAAGCTATGCTTACTGATGTTACCGATATGTTGTACAACCTTCTTGCCTGAAAGATCTTGGAACCAATCACACATGCACTGAATCTCAATTCTTCATCGGTGACGGTGTTCACTTTCAGACCTCTATTGTCCCATTAAGATTTAGTAACTTTTTCAACTTCTTGCCTGGAAGGATGTTTGTGACACTTAGGCTTGTCAATTATTGGATAACCAGTGATAGCGTGAAGGACATCCTTAGTGATCTATTTGGGTTGATCTAACCATATCTTTTGGTCACGCATTCTGCTAAGTACCAACCTGATCTAGTTGATTTTGATGTCCCTCGGGAAATGTAGGGCATTAGTTATCCCTTTAAGCTCTAAGTGTTTGTGCTCTTCCTTTAGGTTCCCTTTTGCATCTCAAAGCTTCTTATAAGCTTCATCCATCTCTAGATCACCTATTTCGGCAATCTTGCACTGAATATAAGACCTAACGTCTTCTATAAGCAAAACCCTAGGTGGAATTTTAGAAAACACGCCGGTTTCATTGGGTTGTGATGTAATCTCTGGGCATATCTTGTATTTGGGTTCAACATAGGTGTTATTTTTTATTAACCTGACCACATTATTCTTATCACTCTTGATCTTAGTCGTTCTTGAGGTGGTTGCCATCATTTTTCAAGTTTTAGGGCTTTCTTGAAATTTAGGGCTTTCTTGATAAATAATGATAAAATAATTTTGGTGCCCTCGGTACTTACTTTGATCCGTGATAATGGTGAATGATCTATTTTCTGTGTGTGGATCAATTTGAGTTCACTCTGTCGAATGCTCTTCAATCGCTCTATTTTTTGCTCTGCTTTCTCTTCAAATTGCGGGTGCAAAATGAAGTGCTCCTGTCGTCTATTTATAGACTTTTTTTCCTAAGTCTTTGTCATAAATTCTCAACGACTTGTTGGGACATGAAGATAGAGTTTGTCAAGAAGACTTTCAAAAGTCATCATCGGTGTTGTCAGGATGCTTGGGATGGCTGTTTAAGAATTTTGCTTTTACTGACAGATATTGGTATTCTGTCATGACAACATTGTAGCTTTGCTTCCTTATCGACGGGTATCGGGTTACATTGGTAACTTAACCATTTTATGTGTTGACCAACAAATTATGGTAAGTGTAAACAACACATCCTTTATATTCACCGATGATTTTTGGTATGTGTATACCGATGGGGTTGTTTTCTTAGAATTGAAACAAGTAACATAATATGCATCTTTATTTATGCATATTTTGACTATCTATCAATTTGTATAATAGAACTGATGAAAAATATGACTTGGTATAGTGCAGTTCCATACTTACTTGTTCAGCTCAAGTGGGGGTGGTGATGTCACTAGATCCATTGGATGGGGTGTCACCATTTGCATTGCTTGGTCCAGTTTCATCATTGCTTGAAGCTTTTCTCCACATTTTGTCTCTATCCCTCTGGATATCTTCAATGGTGTTTCCATTGAGATATGTGCTTGTCTCTGTCATTCAATCTTTGCAATCTTTCTTGAAATGACCAACTTTGTGATAGTGTAAGCATGCCATTCTGGGGTTTGACCAGCCTCTAGACCTTTTGGTCCATGCCCTGATGTAGTTTACAGCAATGTCACCATATCTACCACATGCTGTATAGTTTTTCCATGTACTATAGTCCCATACATATTATTTATCGATTCTCTTTGGTTGATAGGGAGTTTCTTGACCTTTTGGCTTCCATGCTTTCCTTTTCTTTTTCCAGCATTCTAGACTTGTGTGCCCATTCCTCTTGCATGTAGGACAGTATTTGTCCATGTAGGTTTCCTTCTTGGGGTGATCCATTTTAGACTTACATTCATATGCTTTATGTCCTTTCTTGTTACATTTATAACAAAATCCTATGAATGAAGATGTAGATTTAGGAATACCTTTCATTTTTCCTTGGCATACATTTGATGTGTGGCCTTGCTTACCACAATTCTTGCATGTCATCTTTCTTGGTCTTGGATTTTCATAGACAATCTTTGGATTGGCTTGATTTGATGATTCTCCATTTTCGATAAAGCCTAAACCATTGTTGTTGTTGTCTCTGCGTTGTCCTTCAAGAAAATCATCCATTCTTTTATTGCTCTCTTCAGCCTTTCTGATAACTTCATTATGTTGTTGCTGAATTCTAACTTCATGCTTTAGTTTTTTATTCTCTTCTCTTAGTTCAACGATAGCCTATACTCTTTCAATGAGTTCTATATTCATTCTATTTGCTTCTTGACTCATTAGAATAATCTGATTTGTAATCTCATGGTGATGCTCATCATGTCTTTTAATTTCTAACTCCTTCTCTTGTAGCTTCTCTGTAATCTTCCTTCTGTCATCAATAGCAAGTGTTCTTTCTATTTCATCTTGTCTAGCAGAACTCATCACATCAATCATTCTTACCATCTGGCTCTCTTGACCAATTTGCAGCATCTTAATTCTCTCTATCAGATGTTGATTGATCTCCTTTAGATTTGTGATGTTCTCTTTTGATGTATCTAATGCATTACTTGTGTTTGATCCTGAAGATTCAAACAAATTTGGAATCTCTTCTTCTTGATAATATTTTTCATTACTCTGGGTTGCCATACCTTTCCTCTCATCCAGCAGCTCTCTCACCTTGATTCTCGCTTCTTTATACTGTTCATAGAACATCTGTATCTCAAGATTTTTATTTTCAATATTCTTATCAAGTTTGTACTTCTCCATTGTATGATATTTTCTCTTAAGCTTTTAAGATTTTCCAAGAAGAGACTTAGCTCTGATACCAATTGTTGGGATTAATGGGAAGTAGTACTGAGAGGGGAGGGGTGAATCATTTTCTCTAAAAAATTTAACTCTTTTCACTTTTCATCATTAGCAATCATTCTTTACTATATTACCGACCATTACTATTTTTATTTCTTATGCATGTAATATAAAATCATAATCTTTAACTATTTGCAACATTCATAGAAACATTTATGAAAGTAATCAACACATAACACAAGATATGATATCGCAGAAAACTCCTGTTAGGAAGTAAAAACTGCGGTGGGGATGACACCCACAAAACTTCACTATCTATAGAATGGAAGGGAGACGATAAAGGCTTATAATTGATCACTTCTAATGATCTACCCTATTAGGAGTATTAAAGTGGAGACCTATTAAGATCTACTTTGTTAAGAGATTTAGCAACACTGATTTAAGTGTGCACTCAGTTTCGGTTAAGAGATTTACAATAGGACTGTTAGGTCCACCTTTCTTGAAAGGATTTCTTAAGTGTACTACACTTATTAGAATGAGTACATATGTTTGACCTGATTGTATGAAATCTACAATTGCCGATCACAGATCCATTAAAGCTCTCAAATAAGAATATCACCTTAAGTGATTGATTAATACATTTCTCTTCTCGTCGGTAGCCTGTGTTCTTGTTCTTGAAACTGATTTGATCTGTTTCTTTCCTTATGCATGAAATCCCTTGTCTAGTCTTTAGATGCTCTTTGTGGCTACAATATTCATCAAACAACAATATGCTCACAATATATTGAGCATCTATTTATACAAGTATTTGACCTATCTTAGAATCACACATTACAATGTTAACTCTTAGATCCAAGGTTTACAACCTAACCTTGATCTTTAGTTTGTATGTTTTAAATCAGTAAAACTAATTAAAACAATAATAAATACATGCTTCCTATACACATTATGGTTTTAAAACAAATCAAGAAGCTATATATACAACTTCAGTGATTTATCTGACAAGGAAAGTCAGATCCACTTTTTGCGGGATGTAATTGACTATTGGTTCTTGGTCGTTGGGTTGAATTGAAAGTCTGTCGGCATTCCTTTGTTGAACTAATCATTGGGTTCCCTTCATCTATTAGGTTCCTCTCTTTGCTGTTCCATCAGTTTGCACTGTTGTTACTCGTCGGTTCCTTTAACCTTTTTGTCATCAGGTAACACTAAATAGTGTTTGTCAGGATGCTTTGAACTTGGCAGTATCGGGTAACCTTGGCGTTGGGTAGTGTTGTGCCTTGTCTATCGGTGTAGTGTAAATTGATGGTGCAGATCATGTTTTTCCTTATGTATACTAATGGAAAGATATAATGCCTTCAACTTTACGTTGGCATATTACCTTTTTGAAATCTCATTTGTATTGTTACCCTTGTTTTTTCTTGTGAAAATGTTGAGAAAGAAGGAATTGCAACCAATGAGGATCGAGGTACTAAGGTGGGTTATAGAGGATGATCTTCCACTGGATGAGGTTTGCCTCAAAATACATCCTTTCTTTCTTTCTAGCATTTTGAATTTCTATAGTAGATGTAGAAACCAAATGTAGATATTGATTAAGGATTTCTGGCCCAGAAAACCTATAAATTTGACTTGTTCCCAGGAAGTTGACTTATTCCTAGGAAGTTGACTTGTACCTGGACAGTCAAATTGTTCCTGGAAAGTCAATTTTTACTTGGAAAGTCAACTTGTGCATGGAGTATAAGTCTTTCCATTTTTTTATTTAGATTAATTGATGCATATGATTAATGTTCTAATAATTCTCTATTGATCTGTGATTATAGGAGCTATCAAACATATGAGAGCATGTTGGAGTGAAAACCATGACATACTTGTGTGCACAATATGATACTATGAGTCCTAAGGATCTATATCTAGTGAGTGATGTGGGACTGTTACTCAAAAAATCACAACATACAAAAGGAAAAACACCAATAGAAAAAGGTTACATTTTTTAGGTGTCCAATTGATATTACCTTTCAGGTATTGAGAATTTAGATTTCATCAATACATTGATTTTCAAATATTACCATTGTACTCTAAGTATTGATCACATTCCAGAATTTCAAATTTATAATTGATCAATTACATTGTACATTCAAACTGAATGTAATATCCAAATGTATTTTCATGTATCAAATCAATTTAAAGATTACATTTGCAGAAATGAAAAACATGAAAAGTATGGAGTAGGGGTCCCATGCATTGCCTTGAGGTGTGTTGGTAGTCAGCTGGTTGATCAGTCAAGTCCTAGGTCCCCAAGTCTAGGTCTGCATCTTCATAAGGTTTTTAGGGTTTCATCTACATTTTCATGAGGTCTTTAGGGTTTCACCTGCATCATAAGAGAGAAAAATGGGTTAGATCTAGTTGGATCTAAGAAATGCACAAGACACAAACAACATACAATCAGTTCTTCTAAATGCTGCATATCTATTTGACAAAATCAACACAACAATGAAATATAAATCAACAATAGGGAAAAGATAGTATTAAAGGGACTTGTTTTCCAAACAATGAAACCTTTTACTATAGATGATCATCCTAACGTATATCATTCTTGTAAAACTAAATAAAAGGGACTTAACATTTCCATTTGAGAAACTTTTTTCAAAATTTAATCAACCTGTTAGGACAGTAAATACAAATGAATCCACCAACATTCATGAATGAGTGTCATCCTGGATGACACTCACCCACAAACATTAATGGATTTATTCTATCTGTTGTCCTAACAAATTGACTGGTGATATATGTGCAAAAACTAATCATATGATTAAATGTAGGAAGCAAAAAGGAAATACAATGGATGTCATGAGCCTGTGCTCGAACTTCACATAAGCCATTACATGCAAGAAAGATGGTTTACATCTCAGGAGGTTACTGCTCATATACATAAGAAGGACAAGATGCAGATACATGAAAAAGTTCAAAAGATGCTACAGGAGACACATGATCAGAGAAGGATGCAAAATTGAGAATATGAAGTTCACTATCTTCATGCAAGTAAGAAGATTCAAGAGATGCTATTATAGTAAGTATACCATGTAGACAACTTTTAAAAGTTCATTTTGAAGATCAAGATTGAAAACCACATGCCTAATGATTGAGCATATTTTCTATGACATGAAAAGATGTTGCTATGTTTATTTAAAAGTTGGATTTGCAAAATGAAATATGCATAACAAGAAATGTGAAAGTTGCAAGTATGAACAATGATCAACAATCTCAATATCAACATGGGTTTACATTCATAATGGTGAAACATACACAGAAGAAAAACATTGTGGACAAAATACCATAGATTATCCAAAAGTTTCATCAGATGATGTCATATTTAATGGTTCTAAAAGAATACATTTTCATACCTTCAAGCAAAGTTTCGATAGAAGATATCTTTATGCAGAGTGTTTAAACAAATACATCTTATACTACTGTTTTAAGAAATGATTTTCATTAATGATAAAGTGCAGGACATATATTCATGATAATGAAACATACATGCCAGTTAGGATTTCCCATTTTGAGTATAACCCATGGGAGTCACGAGCCCATGCTCGAATCCCATGGGTTTCTTTCTCATATGCATTTTTAAGAAAGCAGTGTGTTGACTACAGTGAGAATATGACATTTTATAATGTTATAAACCTGTTGTGTTTCCATTTTAATTGAATATACTCATGTTGTTATCAGTGAAACTGTGTACTGGATATGTTTTTTTTTTTAACATTATAAGCATTCTGGAAATAATATCTTATGTTTTTTCAGACAGTGCAAAAGAATGGGTGTTCGGCTTGAACAAGGAAGCATCTTTTTATGCTTATTACAATGAGTATTCAAAGACAACAAGAGGAATGTTCTTTTTAAAAGCATTTAAAAAATAGTCATGGAGCCCGTATGTATTACAAAATCAATTAAGACAAGAATCTGCAAGTGTTTTGACCAAATGCCAGGTGGGTGTTATTTATTTTTGTGATTCAAGACAACTATAATGGTGGAGATGACAGCAAGGAAAATATCAAAGAAACAACATTATTGTCAACAGTTGTAACAAGAAATTTCAAAATCTGCAGTAAAAAGGAGGATATACTTATCTGAAAACCAAAGTGTTGCGGTCAAAGCCAAAGACCAGTAGTGGTGGCCACAAACAAGCCATGTTCTCTTCTACTACAAGTCGACTACAAGTTCAAGGTCGAGTTTCATGGGTAACTCGACACCATGGCATTGTTCCTCATAAAGCTCATGAAGGGTGGTAAAAAAAAAACTCTCCTACCACAAGTTGAAGCATGAATCCAACACCATATATCATGGCATTAGAACTTTTGAAGACCAATTTATTAACCTGCGGTCAAAGCCAAAGACAAGCAGTGGTGGCCGAGTTCACACCAAGTGTTCTTTTTCAAACCAAAAAAACCTGAGTTACAAGAAAGATTGGAGTGCCATTTGTATTGGCTTAAAGACACTACATCTCCAAGTTGTTCCAATACTCATCAAGCTAGAGATTACTCATCACAAGAAGAAGAGTTTGAGCCAGACAGAAGACCAAAAGCTGTGGCATTTTCAAAAGAGAAAAAAAACAAAAAGATGCCAAGCGTTGTGGCAGATCAATAGCTATATCTTTCTTCCTCATAAAGATCATGAATCACAGAGTAGAGGTGGATTTCATGGTGGAATATCATGGTTCAAATGCAACATGGCGGCACCACAGAGAAACCCTAGGATGCAAAATGAAATGATAAACAAAATGCACTCTATTTTACCCAAGTCTAGAGTTCACTGACAAGTGAAGTAAATGTTGTCAGTTGCCAGTCGACCAACATCTCTCCCACAATGCCATGATGGTACTATTGGTGCCACAGAGTATAGACACTTTCCCTTCCAACGAAGATAGTCAATTTGACTATAAACCATGGTGACCAAACAAACTGCAGCTGCATCAACTACCTTGGTATGGTGTCGGCAGAGTTAATGCCAAGTTGATAGGGGTTTCATCCCTTTGAAGTTATGTGTTTGGGTTTTTTTTTTAAATTTTTTCCATACATTTAGGATTCGAATGTCATGTATTCGAATAAGTTAAAGTTGATAAAGTGTATAATGTGAGGTATTCTTATCTATCAACTTTAGGGTGCTAAACTTAGGGTTTCAAATTAGGGAACTTATTTGGCCTTATAGTTTAGTATCATGTTATTATGGAGGGCTTTTGGGGGGAAATTTTTTGAAATAAGCCATGTTGGCTATATAATGGATCATTTGCTTCATGTTGGGGATCTAGAATTGTAGATGGAAGAGCTTTTAGTGAACTTCTTGTTCCTATAGCCATCTGTTTATACTTTTGTATCCATTGTTAGTTCATGCTTGTGATTTCAATTTTGTGCAAGAGGATGCTTGTATTCCTTTCCATTATTCTGAAATTCATACATGTAACTGCATACAGATGTTGAGAAGAATATAGTTTCCCCACTTTTTATACATTTTGTGGTGATCATTTGTTCAAATCCTTTTCAATTTTCTGCATTCAAGTGTAATTCATCTGCAGTATGGATTAGTGGATTATATAATTCCCTATTCTATATTCCAGAATATAAGCCTTTTGTAGAGTGTGTATGTTGTTAATAGAAAGATTACTACTTGTGGTTAAACCCTAGTTGTGATCTTCAAATTAGCCTATGTATTGAATAGTGAATGATAGTGCAGAGATCACTAGGATATGTTAGGTGGATGTCAATTTGAGGCTTTGAGAGATCTGAATCAATTTGGTGTATCACCTTTTTTCAAGTTTTTTTCATGCAATTTTAGTTAGAATTTCTCTCTTTCCTTCCCAAAATCAGGAGAAGATAGTGTAAAGTTGATACCCAAATTCAACAGGAACTGGCCTAGAATTCAGAGACTCCTTCTCTAACATAGTATACCCATAGCTAGAGAAGGTTTCCATTGTTAGGATGGAATTGTTGTGTAACCCTAATGCCTGAGTTAGGGTGGCAATTTTAAACCTTAACAGTTTTTGGCACACCCAGTGGGACTACAAACTACTTCTCAGTTCTGATCTACTAGCTCTATGGTTCTTTCAAATTTTAGTTGCAGCTCTCACTATGGATTTTAATGAGCAGAACTCCAACAAGATAAAACAAGGAGGGATTTGTGTATTAGGAATTATAGTCAAGCAGAAGGGGAGGAAGATCATCCAGAGGTGGAAGAACATCACAAGATCCAAGAGGTACTATATTGAATTCAAATTTATCATCATTTGATATCCCCATTTTTGAAAATCAATCTGCAAATTTAAAAGAACTTGAGGTTATTACTGAATAAATCAGTCCTCCTAAAGATCTAAGTGTTCCTAGTCCTTCCCGGTTGGAATTTCCAAGTGTTGAAGATTTATTTATAGATAATTCTATTTTTGGAGCCTCTACAAGTGGTACTGCAACAACTTTCCAGAATTTGAAGACTTACCAAAGGAAGGTAGTGCAGCCTACCCAACCCACTTATGTACCTACTATTTACCAACAGGTACCACCAACTGCAAGAATGATAAGAAATTTTCCATTTGTCCCTTTTGATCAAGGTAGTCCTCTCCAGATTGCAAATCACAACAATATACCTTTGGCTGCCTTGAAAGGTTTGCCATCATTAACCGGAGAAGGTCAAGTGAAAACCATTGAACACATTAGAGGTATTGCATCTCTTTGCAATGTCCATCATGTCACAGAGGAAGATGCGGCTTTAAAGCTATTGGCTGCATCAGTAAAAGGTAAAGCTCTTGACTGGTTCAAGACTCTTCTAGTAAATTCTATTGCTACTTGGGATGTTTTGGGAGAGAGGATTTCTAAGTTTTTTGAGGATAAGTCTGACAATTTGTCTTTGGTGGAGAAACTAACTACCATTAAAAGGGCTCCACAAGAAGAACTAAGTGATTTTAATCTCAAATTTTAGAAAACATGGAATACGATTCCTGCCATGGTAAGACCCTCTGCTGAATATGCATTTTTGTATTTTCTTAAAAGCCTGAATAGTGATATTTTAGTAATGATCTAGTCCATGGGAGGGAATTATTTACCTCAAGCCTTTGATATTGCAATAAGGGCAGAGAATAGTCTCATTCAGGCAGGAAAGATAGCTCCTAGGCCACCCATGCCTTATTTTCCTAACATCCAATCCAATATGCCATTAGTTGTTCCACCTTTGGCCTCATTACCAACCTATAAGAGTGAAGAAATAATGCATGTTGTCCCTTCTAATGAATTGCAAAGCATAAAAAATAGCCAGCAAAAGATTGAGAGTTTATTACAGTCTTTTGGAAATGAGCTAGTGAATCTAAAAAGGCAGCAAATTCAAGGCAATCCAATAGCCCATACTCAGAGTCAATTTGCTAGTTCTTCATCTCAGCAACCTAATCAACCCATTTATCAAGGCAAAAAGCAACAATATCAAGGAAATAGCAATACCAATAGGCCAAATTGGAACCAAAGGCCTTATAGACCTTACAATCCAACACCCCTTAATGCTGTTAGGGATATTGTTCCTAGCCAAAATAACCTTGCTGCAGATTATGAATGGTGCTATCCTTGTAATGAACCTCACAATCAGTCCAAATGTACTAATGGAGTGCTCAATCAAGCCTTAATGGTTCAAAGTGTGATGGATTCACAACCTACTGTATCTACTGAAGAGGCTCAACAACACTCTGATACAACTGCCCCTGACACTGCATTCCTCAATTAGCAAGAGGAAGTGTTACCAATTTTTGGTACCGAACTCATTCAGGTGGATCTGTTATGTTTTTGAGTGAATTAAGGTAAATTCTTAGTTCTACTGGATCACATTCATATGCATAGAGAAAAGAGAAAAATATTACATTATTATATTGCATCATGCAGTGTTGTCCTAAAAGAGTGCAAAGATAAAAAAAAATTGTGAAAAACAATCTTTATTGACAAAGTAGTTGAATATTGTCTCACACAAGCCGTGAGACTGACCAACATAATGCACATGAAAGGAACATTATACATTTATAGACACTATGAAAAGTAAGGCATAAGTAGTATAAGGTGACTCGTCATTGCCTGGATGACGAGCCCAACTTGTGTTGCTTTGCTTGGTCTTTAATCATGCTGCTTGCCTTGCATCCAACTCGTGCTTCCTTGTTGCTCCCATCCCTACATTTGATTGATAAAATGATGTTAGATCAATGATCTAAGAAATAACGGGTCATCATATGCTACATGCACCCGCATCTACAAACATACAACATGCTCTTCACATGCATAATAACAGCTAGCTAATCACGGATGTATGAGAAAACAATGAATATCAAAAGTAGGATCCATGTGCTCATTTTTATCTGACAAGTTTGTTTCATGTGAAGGAGTAGGTACACAGTTATTATTTACCCATTTCAGAGAAATATACAGATTTGTAACACCTTTGACTATGAAAGATAGCTTATGCCTTCTCAATTTTTTGGGTTTGTGTATCGCATGGTGCCTTGTTCAGAGATTTATATGATCCTTTACAGGTTGAAAGTAGTACTAAATCAGTTTCAGATTGTGAGAAAACCAACTCCTTTTAGGAATTGATATTTTAAGTCTTCTTACAAATTTCTTATGCATGGATTGTGTCATTGAGTTGTGTATTCGAGCTTATCTTTACTAGTTCTCTTGTGTGTTGGATACTTGTTAGATTTCAAAGACTTAACATTTTGGTGCATCACCTTTAGGAGGTTAGATTTCATTTTTTATGTTTTCCTTCTATCCCTTTTCCTTTGTAAAAATCTTAGTTTAAGGAAGTATTAGGTGAGGTGCCATCAAGAACCAACTTACTCTGGAGGTCAGCTCCCAATATCTGAGCCCACAATCAGGGGAGTTTTCCCATGTATCACTAGATTGTTAGGTTTACTCAACAGGGTGCAGATTTTAGTGATAACAGATGAGTGGGCTCCCACAAGGGTTGAGCCAAACATGTTGATAAATAATAAACATGCAGCTCTAAAGTCATATTTTGTTGCATAATATAAAAACATATTCAATCAGTGCAAGAGAAATCAATTTCCAAAGTAAGGATAACATGATACAACAATCCAATGATAGCAGCGATGTTTCAGTAGTAAAATAACATTTCAGATATGATCAACATGAATTTGAAACACTGACACATATCATAAAAAAGCATGGGGACAACATTCTATCAAATTATGGAGGCATTTTTGAGAGGGCATTCAATATAAAACAATGATATAGCTGCTAGAGGTAGTAGGTAAATGACAGTGTTGTCGTTCAAGACCAAAATGAAAGCATGAAAATCAAAGACAATGTATGTGGAAAATGAACACATGGCAGCTGAAGCTCAATAGTAGTGTACAACTACATGATATTGCAATTACAAAAGCCTTTCAAAGAATTTTGTAGCAGCAAGAACAACAAGTAACAAAAAGGCTAGCAACATTTTTCATAATAATAGGGATCAAAAGCATGCACACAGAGTAGCAACATAACAGTTTGTAAAGTGGCATTTCATTGCATTAAAGACCATTTCCAGCGAACATACAAGGAACAAGAGCACAAAGATTGTGATAACATGGTTCTCATACATCAGATTTATCTTTCCATACTCCTACAACATCAACATTCAAATGATCAAGAGATATAAAACCAAGGACAATTGAGAAAAGAAGTTGCTGCTGTGTGTGATTAAGGTCTGAGAACAGATATAAAGAGTGTTGAACACATAAATGCCAAAATAGAGATTCCAAAAGACAAGCATCTATTGGCCCATTGGTTGTGATTAGCGGCTCAAACCATTGATAAAAGCACGAGTCCAGCAACATATTCTTGAGGACAGTCAACAATATAGACTATGGACTTCAAATGGTATCAACTTAACAATGTCTATGTTGCTGTTACCAGGACAACATGTAGTGTTGAAAACTCAGAAAATACAATGCCCATAGTACAGTGACAAAGGTGTAAATTTAATGGAGATTGCAAGGTGAAGGTATACCAAAATTTTACAGAGGTTGTAAAAGATCCTTAGTTTTCACATATAATTGAACATGATGCATATAATTTCCATGGTCTCTTTGAGACAATTATTACAAGCATTACTATTCAATGCCAAAAGCATGGAGCAGGTTTACCACATACAGTTATAGGTGTTAATAAGGTTACTGTTACTCATAATGGACATTGAAGTATAGTGTTACAAATGAAGATCAGTGGGACAAATGAGCAGTGATGTGTTATGAGAAGTGTCAATTCATAGATACATGTCCAGTGCTGATGCTAACAGTCTTACTCTGTGAATCCAATAGACCCTGTTACTAAACAAAAAAAAACCCTCATGCCTAGTAAGGATAATGCTACACAGGAAATGCAAGACTACAAAGAATCTCAAGTGCATAGGAGGTAAATTCCATTGAAGGTTTTGATGGTTGTAATGTTGTGGTAGTCAACATGAAAAAATGTGTATATGGTAGCATTCAGGGCCTGCAATAATACAGATACCATACATTTTTTTTGGGTGAGGTTTGTGAGATAGAAATATAGAAATGCGAAGAGGATCCTACAAGTAGCTGTGGGTATATTAAATAAAGGTCGCAACCCTGCCACCAAAGACAAAAATACAAGTAATATTTCCAGATCCGTGATAAATATGCAAAAAGAAATGAAGTTCACAGACAAAAAAAAATGGCATATTCCATGCATAGAAACCAAACTTCCAGTAAGATAAATGAATCAACAGCTCCCATTTTTAATATTCTCTATTTTTTGAAGCTCTAATGTACCTGAAACAAGTGGAAATCTCTTCAATAGAAAGACCTTCAAAGTCAGCAAAACCTCAAAGCTTCCAAAAACCTTCGATGAAATGGTAAGAAAAGATTCAAACTCCAGATGAGATCCATTCATGGCGGCCACAGATCAAGAGGAGGGTGTATTTAGACATAGAACTCAATAGATTTCATTCCATGGTGTCTGCCTTAGGGTTTCAAAAAAGACTTCCAGGCAGTTCACATTTTTTCCCAAATATCGAATGCCAAATGAAACAAAACAAATGCCTTTTGTTTTGTTTTTAAGCATGACTTTTAGGTCTTGTTTGATTTTTTTTCAATACCTTGTAATTCCTTCAAGAAAATGAGTGTTTTATGTCATTTTTTCATAAGTGCAAAGCTTAAGTCACAAAAGCATCTGATTCATTACTTATTTTAAGTAATATATGGTTATGTTATTTAATATTTTTAAAATGTCAATATAACTTTTAAATAATAAAATAATATATTACTTAAAATTTAAGTAAAATATTATTATATTAATTAAAAATTTATCAAATGAGTTAAAGGATATTTGCATATTGTAATTATTACTAATTAATTGATATATTTATGAATCAATTAATTATTAATAAATGAGCAGAATTGATTAAATTTGCGATGATGTAATTAATGATTAATTAATTGATGCTTCTTAAATCAATTAATTATTTTTAAAAATGCAAATTCAAATATCTTAAGTCCATTTTTGGATTTGATAAAGCAAGGTGTTGGAAAGTCAAATGTAACTCATAAAAAGAGTCAAGGTGCAGTTACTAAAGTCTGTAGACAGTTATTACTTTCCAGAAGCTCCTTATGGGCTGTTTGAAGGATAAGACTGCATTTATGAGGGAGTCTTTATGATGGTATTATTTGGGCATGAATTTTGGGTCACCAAATTGCATTTTTGTAGACTTTTGAAAGGCTAAAAGGTGGCTGGATAGGTTTAATCCGACCCAGAATTTATTACTAGCATTGATGAGGCAGTTGAGTGTAAAATGGATAAATATGAGTTGAAGACTCATTGTTTAGCTGTTCTTTTTTCTCAATTTTTTGGGTTTGTGTATCACATGGTGCCTTGTTCAGAGATTTATATGATCCTTTGCAGGTTGAAAGTAGTACTAAATCAGTTTCAGATTGTGAGCAAACCAACTCCTTTTAGGAATTGATATTTTTAGTCTTCTTACAAATTTCTTATGCAGGGATTGTGTCATTGAGTTGTGTATTCAAGCTTATCTTTACTAGTTCTCTTGTGTGTTGGATACTTGTTAGATTTCAAAGACTTAACATTTTGGTGCATCACCTTTAGGAGGTTAGATTTCATTTTTTATGTTTTCCTTCTATCGCTTTTCATTTGCAAAAATCTTAGTTTAAGGAAGTATTAGGTGAGGTGCCATCAAGAACCAGCTTACTCTGGAGGTCAGCTCCCAATATCTGAGCCCACAATCAAGGGAGATTTCCCATGTATCACTAGATTGTTGGGTTTACTCAACAGGGTGCAGATTTTAGTGATAACAAGAAGAGTTCTGTGGAGTGAATTATGATTCATCCATATCAGCGAACAAAAGGGACAAGAAGAGAGCTGTAGAATCAGAGCAGTCAGCTCTTAGGATTGCTGCTACAAATCAATCATCACCCATTCCACCAGTTTCAATCCTAAAAGGGGCTCCTACTCATGCAAACAAAGAAACAAAGCATCAGAGGCAGGCAGATCAGACCATTAGTAGGTCACCTCATAAGGTACAATTTGCTATCCCCTATAACATTGTTGATAATATGAAGAAGATGAATGTCTCTATTTCTATGTGGGATTCATTAGCCATTCTAGTGCAAACTGATTTATTAAAAGAGGAGTTTTCTAAAGAATCAACAATTCCACATTTAGTTGGACATCATCCTCCGAAAGTGGTCATGGCCAATTCAGAGCCTTCAATGGTTCATGATGAAGTGATTAAAGGAGAAAAGAAGATTGGTAAATTGCAGCAGCCAATGGCACAAGTGAGTAAAATGACTTCAAATTTGAAGCAATCAGCAATACCAGTTGAAAGAAAATCAGCAAATATGCAGAAGATGACAGAAAAGGAAGCTAAGAAATCTACAAATGTTAAGCCTCCTCCTTTTTATGTGACTTTAATTATTGAAAACAAATTAGTGCATAATTTCATGGTGGACAGTGGTGCAACTAGCACTATCATGCCAAAGAGCATAGCTGATTTATTGGATTTGAAGTATGAACCCCTAGAGAAAGGAGTTGTCCAGCTTGATGGTTCTTCAGTTAAGACCATTGGTGTTGTCAAAAATGCAATTTTAACCTTACACTCATGTCCAAACTTCTCTATTTCCCAAGATATTTTTTTCATAGATCTGCCACCTTACTTTTCTCTATGTTTATCAAGAGACTTCACAGCTAAGATAGATGGATACTTTTCATCAGATTGGTCTCACTTGTATTTTAGAACTAGATATTTTGCTAAATTGACCATAAAATCAAAATTATGGGCCAAAGATCATATTGAGCCTTATAATCCTAGTCCCATAAATGCTAGTTGTGTGATCATGGATCCAGATGAGATCAATGAGAGTTCATCTTATAACACACAAATTGAGGAATATCCTGATATTGTTCTAGATGAATGGGCAGCTAGAAATGATCAAGATGATGATGTGTTTGATGCTGGTTTTGGTAACTATGTAATGTTGGAATCTGATTCAGTTGTGCCTAATTTGATTAAAGATCAATGTTCTGAATCTGAGTTATCTAACCAGCTTTTGGATCTATATTTTGATGGATCTAAGAATAAGGATGGTATTGGTGTAGGAGTTATGTTGGTTTCACCTCATGGTGATAAATTTTATGCTGCATACATATTATCTTTCGCTTGTTCTAACAACATGGCTGAATATGAGAGTCTTATCCAAGGCTTAGAATGGGCTAGGAAAAGAGGAATCAGATGCTTAAGGGTATTTGGGGATAGTGAGTTGATAGTAAGATAGGTGAGAGGTATTAATGCTGTAAAAAATGATCTCTTAAAGCTGTATAAATCCAGAGTTTCTGATATTTTGAAGGATTTTGATGCTTTTAATCTCATTTCCATACCTGGAAAGAAAAATTTGCATGCTGATAGATTGGCTGGTATTGCTGCTCATGTTTAAATTACTAAAAATAAAGGACAGATCTCAGATTATTCACATGTTAAAATTGTTGCAAGGCCATCTATCCCAGACAATAATATTAATTGGTAGGTATTTAATATTGATGAACATATTTTGAGCTTTATGACTAAAACAAAAGACTTTTTAGCTCCTAAAAATGATCACTCCAATCAGCAAATGGAAAATCAGATCATTCAGTTGAAAACTAATAAGCTTCCAAGGGGATTAGTCATATTGGAATCAAATTTTAATTTTGATGATCAATTGAGAAAGAATAAAACCAGCCTGTTGATCAAAGAGGATCACTACGAAGAGGTGGAGATATTCAAAGACAAGTGCTTGAAGGTTGGTAACATCAATTTCCTTGAAGAAAAGAAAATGCTTATTGAGTTATTTAGGGAATATAATGATGTGTTTGCATGGGATTATACTGACTTAAAAGGATTTGATCCTCACTTAAATTAGCATACCATATAATTGAAACCAAATGCTAAGCCCATTAGACAAAGGCAAAGGCCTATCAATCCTAAGCTAGAGCCTTTAATGCTAAAAGAACTAAGAAAACTCTTAGATGGAGGCATAATATTCCCAACAAAGCATACATCATGGGTTTCTAACTTAGTTCCAGTAAGGAAGAAAAATGGAGAGATAAGACTCTGTGTAGATTTTAGAGACCTTAATAGGGCATCTCTGAAAGATAGCAATCCTCTCCCTTCCATGGAACAAATCCTTCAATATGTTTCAGGTTCTAAAAGATTCTCACTCTTAGATGGATATTCTGGTTATAACCAGATTTTAGTTAAAGCATCTGATCAATTCAAAACAACCTTTACCACTAAGTGGGGTACAATGGCTTATCGAAGGATGCCATTTGGGTTGTCAAATGCAGGGGCCACTTTCTAGAAGGCAATGGACATGGCCTTCAGGAATTTGATGTATAAATTTGTTCTGGTATACCTTGATGATGTCATAATTTACAACAAAATTGCAAACCAGCACATAGACCATTTGAAATTTTTTTTGCAGAGATGTAGAGAGTTTGGAATCTCTCTTAACCCAAAGAAATCTATTTTTTCAGTACATGAAGGTAAACTTTTAGGATACCAAGTGTCTAAAGAAGGGACAACAATTGATCCTGAAAGGATTTATGCAATTCTAGAACTATCATTGCCAAAGCATAAGAAAGGATTGCAGAGTTTTGTTGGGAGAATAAATTTTGTAAGAAGGTTTATTCCTAATATTGCAAATTTATTGAAACCTTTGACCTCTATGTTAAAAAAGGATGTGCCTTTCAACTGGACCGCTATGGGAAAGGAGAACTTTGAACAAATTAAGCATGCCTTATCTTTAGCCCCTACTTTAGCTAATCTTGATTTCTCTAAGGATTTTGTTTTATATGCTTATGGTGGTATTGACACTATTTTAGTAATGCTGGTGCAAAAGAATGAGGAAGGACAAGAGCAACCAGTAGACTTTTTTAGCAAAGGCATGAATGATTATGAGAAGAAATACAACTTTGTAGAAAAACATGTACTAGCTGTTATAAAAGCATCTGGTTGCTACAAATAGAATACATCTAATGATAACACACCCTAGCATTAAAGAGTTTTTACTAAACAAGGATGTCAGTGAGAAAAGGGCAGGGTGGATAACTAAAGTCATGGAGTATGATGTGCAAATCCATGTGACCAAGCTAGTTAGGGGCAAAGGCTTATGTACTCAGATGGTAGAAGGAGAAGAACAAGTTAACGCCACTAAAGAGGCCTTCTTGCCCCAAGGTAATTCAGTTCTAATTAATGATTCAATATCTTGGTTATCAGATATGACCATATTTCTACATAATGGTCAATGCCTAATGAAGCTTGACAGAGCCAAGAGAAGGTACCTTAGGTTACAATCTATTCCTTACATTTTTATTGATGATACTCTTTACAGGAAAGATTTTTTTGGTATGCTTCTCAAATGCATAGATTATATGGATAAAAGCAAGATTCTATCTGAATTCCATGATGGATCTTGTGGAGGGCATTTCATCCCCAAAACCACAGCATGGAAAATTCTAAGAGCTAGCTATTATTGGCCAGATTTATTCAAAGATGCTCATTTATGGGCAAGAAGATGCCAAAATTGTGCTATGTTTATAGGAAAACAAAGGTTGGCAGCTTGCCATTGAAATCAGTCATTGTTGATCAGGCATTCAGCAAGTGGGGAGTAGACTTTATAGGTCCAATAAACCCTAATTCTAGTGTAGGGCATAAATGGATCTTGACTGACATAGATTATTTTACTAGGTGGACTGAGGCCATTGCACTAAAGGAATCTTCTGAAAATGTTGTTCTGAATTTCTATGATGATATTATAACAAGGTTTGGAGTTCCTCAGTCAATAGTATGAGATAATGCCTTAGATTTTGTTGGATCGTCTATAACAGAATGGGCTATCAAGAATGGTATTTATTTAAATACTTCTTCTAATTACTATCCACAGGGTAATGGTCTTGTAGAGTCTACCAATAAATATCTAATTAGAATTATCAAGAAGACTCTACAAGGGAACAAGAGGGATTGTCACTCTAAGTTGAAGGAAGATTTGTGGCTAGACAGAATTACGCCTAAGTAGGTTATTGGGAATTCACCCTATGTCTTGGTTTATGGCAAAGAGGCTAGATTTCCCATATCTACAGAATTGCCAACATTACAACTAGTTGATCAAATGCTGCTTTTTGAAGAAGGAGATCCCCTTGCCTTGAGATATGCTAGTTTATTACAATTGGAGGAAGAAAGGAAAAGGTCATTTGAAACTATGGAATTGATGCAAGCACAAACTAAGAGGTATTTTGACAAGAAGGCTACATCTAGGGATTTCAAAGAAGGTGATCTAGTACTAAAGTGGGATGTACTAAAGAGCAGGCCAGGGAAGCATGATGAATTTGATAATTTTTGGTTAGGCCCTTTTTTTATTACAACCTGCAAGGAAAACAATGCTTATTAGTTATCCATAATTGATGGGGAAGTTCTACAAATTCTAGTTAATGGAATACACCTCAAGCTTTGCTTTGAGGTTTAGGTTCTAGTCTAGGTTTCATTTTTAATAAGTGTTGTCCAAGCACATAGGTCTCTAGGTTACATAGGTCTTTAGGTTGCCTAAGTCTAGAATAATTGCTTTTTTCATTTCAATAATGGTTGCATTCATGGTTTCTGGGTTCCTAACTCTGTTTCCCAAGGATAAAGTTCACAGGTCATGTCTAGCAGGCAGACATCCAGCAGAAGTCGCCAAAATTGTTACTCAAAAAATCACAACATACAAAAGGACAAACACCAATAGAAAAAGGTTGCATTTTTTAGGTGTCCAATTGATATTACCTTTCAGGTATTGATAATTTACATTTCATTATTACATTGATTTTCAAATATTATCATTGTACTCTAAGTATTGATCACATTCCAGAATTTCAAATTTATAATTGATCAATTACATTGTACATTCAAACTGAATGTAATATACAAATGTCTTTTCATGTATCATATCAATTTAAAGATTACATTTGCAGAAATGAAAAACATGAAAAGTATGGAGTAGGGGTCCCATGCATTGCCTTGAGGTGTGTTGGTAGTCAGCTGGTTGAGCAGTCAAGTCCTAGGTCCCCAAGTCCAAGTCTGCATCTTCATAAGGTTTTTAGGGTTTCATCTGCATTTTCATAAGGTCTTTAGGGTTTCAACTGCATCATGAGAAAGAAAAATGGGTTAGATCTAGTTGGATCTAAGCAATGCACAAGACACAAACATCATACAATCAGTTCTTCTAAATGCCGCATATCTATTTGACAAAATCAATGCAACAATGAAATATAGATCAACAATAGGGAAAAGATAGTATTAAAGGGACTTGTTTTCCAAACAATGAAACCTTTTACTATAGATGATCATCCTAATGTATGTCATTCTTGTAAAACTGAATAAAAGGGACTTAACATTTCCATCTGAGAAATTTTTTTCAAAATTTGATCAACCTGTTAGGACAGTAAATACAAATGAATCCACCAACATTCATGAATGAGTGTCATCCTAGATGACACTCACCCACAAACATTAATGGATTTATACTATCTATTGTCCTAACAAATTGACTGGTGATATATGTGCAAAAAGTGATCATATGATTAAATTCATGAAGCAAAAAGGAAATACAGTGGATGTCATGAGCCCATGCTAGAACTTCACATAAGCCATTACATGCAAGAAAGATGGTTTAAATCTCAGGAGGTTATTGCTCACATACATAAGAAGAACAAGATGCAGATACATGAAAAAGTTCAAAAGATGCTACAGGAGACACATGATCAGAGAAGGATGCAGAATTGAGAATACAAAGTTCACTATCTTCATGCAAGTAAGAAGATTCAAGAGATGTTGTTACAATATGTATACCACGCAGAAAACTTTTAAAAGTTCATTTTGAAGATCAAGATTGAAAACCACATGCCTAATGATTGAGTATATTTTCTATGACATGAAAAGATGTTGTTATGTTTATTTAAAAGTTGAATTTGCAAAATGAAATATGCATAACAAGAAATGTGAAAGTTGCAAGTAAGAACAGTGATCAACAATCTCAATATCAACATGGGTTTACATTCATAATGGTGAAACATACACAGAAGACAAACATTGTGGAAACATTGTGGATAGAATACCATAGATTATCCAAAAGTTTCATTAGATGATGTCATATTTAATGGTTCTGAAAGAATACAGTTTCATACCTTCAAGCAAAGTTTCAAAAGAAGATATCTTTATGCAGAGTGTTTAAACAAATATATCTTATACTGTTGTTTTAAGAAATGATGTTCATTCATGATAAAGTGCAGGACATATATTCATGATAATGAAACATACATGCCAGTTAGGGTTTCCCATTTTGAGTATAACTCATGGGAGTCATGAGCCCGTGATCGAACCCCATGGGTTTCTTTCTCATATGCATTTTTAAGAAAACAGTGTGTTGACTACAGTGAGAATATGACATTTTATAATGTTATAAACCTGTTGTGTTTCCATTTTAATTGAATATACTCATGTTGTTATTAGTGAAACTGTGTACTGGATATGTTTTTTTTTTTAACATTATAAGCATTCTGGAAAGAATATCTTATGTTTTTCAGACAATGCAAAAGAATGCGTGTTCGGCTTGAATAGGGAAGCATCTTTTTATGCTTATTACAATGAGTATTCAAAGACAACAAGAGGAATGTTCTTTTTAAAAGCATTTAAAAAATAGTCATGGAGCCCGTATGTATTACAAAATCAATTAAGACAAGAATCTGCAAGTGTTTCGACCAAATAACAGGTGGATGTTATTTATTTTTGTGATTCAAGACAACTATAATGGTGGAGTCGACATCAAGGAAAATATCAAAGAAAAATCATTATTGTCAACAGTTGTAACAGGAAATTTCAAAATCTGCAGTAAAAAGGAGGAGATACTTATTTGAAAACCCAAGTGTCACAGTCAAATCCAAAGACCAGTAGTGGTGGCCACAAAATAGCCATGTTCTCTTCTACTACAAGTTGACTGCAAGTTCAAGGTCGATTTTCATGGGTAACTCAACACCATGGCATTGTTTCTCATAAAGCTCGCGAAGGGTGGTCAAAGAACAACTATCATACCACAAGTTGAAGCATGAATGCAGCACCATATATGATGGCATAAGAACTTTCAAAGACCGAGTTATTAACTCGCAATCAAAGCCAAAGACAAGAAGTGGTGTCCGAGGTCACACCAAGTGTTCTTTTTCAAACCAAAAAAACTTGAGTTACAAGAAAGATTGTAGCACCATTTATATTCACTTAAAGACACTACATCTCCAAGTTGTTCCAATATTCATCAAGCTGGAGATTACTCATCACAAGAACTAGAGTTTGAGCTAGACATAAGACCAAAAGCCGCAACATTTTCAAAAGAGAAAAAAAAACAAAAAGATGCCAAGTGTTGTGGCAAATCAATATCTATATCTTTCTTCCTCATAAAGCTCATGATTCACAGAGTAGAGGTGGATTTCATGGGAGAATATCATGGTTCAGATGCAACATGGTGGTGCCACAGAGAAACCCTAGGATGCAAAATGAAACGATAAACAAAATGCACTCTATTTTACCCAAGTCTGGAGTCCGCTGACAAGTGAAGTAAATGCTGTCAGTTGCCAATCGATCAACATCTCTCCCACAATGCCACAATGGGACTATTGGTGCCACAGAGTATAGCAACTGTCCCTTCCAACAGAGATAGTCAAGTCGACTACAAACCATGGTGACCAAACAAACTGCAGTTGCATCAACTACCTTGGTATGGTGTCGGTAGAGTTAATGCCGAGTTGATAGGGGTTTCATCGCTTTGAATTTATATGTTTGGGTTTTTTTTTAAATTTTTTCCACACATTTAGGATTCGAATGTCATGTATTTGAATAAGTTAAAGTTGATAAAGTGTATAATATGAGGTATTCTTATCTATCAACTTTAGGGTGCTGAACTCAGGGTTTTAAATTAGGGAACTTATTTGGCCTTATAGTTTAGTATCATGTTATTATGAAGGGTTTTTGAGGGGAATTTTTTTGAAATAAGCCATGTTGGCTATATAATGGATCATTTTCTTCATGTTGGGGATCCGGAATTGTAGATGGAAGAGCTTTTAGTGAACTTCTTGTTCCTATAGCCATCTGTTGATACTTTTGTATCCATTGTTAGTTCATGCTTGTGATTTCAATTTTGTGCAAGAGGATGATTGTATTCCTTGCCATTATTTTGAAATGCATACATGTAACTGCATACAGATGTTGAGAAGAATATAGTTGCCCCACTTTTTCATACATTTTGTGGTGATCATTTGTTCAAATCCTTTTCAATTTTCTGCATTCAAGTGTAATTCATCTGCAGTATGGATTAGTGGATTATATAATTCCCTATTCTAGATTCCAGAATATAAGCCTTTTGCAGAGAGTGCATGTTGTTAATAGAAAGATTACTACTTGTGGTTAAACCCTAGTTGTGATCTTCAAATTAGCCTATGTATTGAATAGTGAATAATAGTGTAGAGATCACTAGGATATGTTAGGTGGATGTCAATTTGAGGCTTTGAGAGATTTTAATCAATTTGGTGTATCACCTTTTTTCAAGTTTTGTTTATGCAATTTTAGTTATGATTTCTCTCTTTCCTTCCCAAAATTAGGAGAAGATAGTATGAAGTTGATACCCAAATTCAACAGGAACCAGCCTAGAATCCAGAGACTCCTTCTCAGACATAGTATACCCATAGCTAGAGAAGGTTTCCATTGTTAGGATGGAATTGTTGTGTAACCCTAATGCCTGAGTTAGGGTGACAATTCTAAACCTCAATAGGGACTATATTGGGTATATTGCCTTCCATACATGAGATATCATAGTTCCATAATTATGGCACTTATAGAGAGGTGGGATGAGGATAGTTCAACAATCCATCTACCGATGTGTGAGATGAAAATCACACTGGAGGATGTGTACTACATCCTATCATTGCGTACTCAAGGGAAGACAGTGAGATGTGGTGCATCATGATTAGAGAGAGAGAGGGGTCAAATATATTTCTTGGGCCAATCTCATGATGATGTGTGTAATTATCCCATATCTGTAGAGGCACTTCTTCATGCAAAGGAGATTCCCTTGGTTTTCAATATCTTGCTTAGTACCATTGCTATTGTTATAGTGACTCCATATTATAGTGGTACGACATTTCCAACACCTCTATCTCATGTGGTATGACATATGGAGAGAGACATCATATTGTATACTCATGGGGTAGGAGTATACTTTCCCACTTGTATTAGGAGTTAGGGAAGTATGTCTGATATCAGAGATGAAGCTTGGCAGTCTGTACTTTGTTATAGGTGTGAATGTTGGAGCATATCACATGTACATGATCAGTAGGGTTCCCAACTAAGGTGTATGCCATAGATATATGAGCATATGAATATCCACTAAGCACATATTGGAAATGGGGAGATTTTCTATACTCGAGGGTGACCATCGATTGGTTGCAGGAAACTGACATCATATAGAGACCATATAGACTCATGTCACCTTGGACAAACACATACCATCAGATGAGGTGCAAGTAGATAGATAGATTTCTAGAGGGAAGGCACAACTACATTATGGTGCCTTCCTACTAATAGGGTGAGAAGAAATTTTGGCTTGCCATAGGGTGTTCCTTGACCAGTGTCGATTTACTCTCAGAGGGAGAGGCTTATTCAAAGGCATGGAGCTATACAGAGACCTACACCAGATGATATTGAGCTGAAAAATTCTTAGATATATATATATATATATATATATATATGTTCCACACACCATTGTTGATGTAGGCATGATGAGGGGTATCACGGGCACACCAGAGCATGGAGTGAGATTCATCTTTCTGAGAGACTACCCCATGGGGGATCTAAGTTCATTCTATAGACCTCATCATGCTACAACCGAAGATGAGGGGTAGGATACCGAGTAGAGAGAGGATAAAAGAGAGAAGATGATGAGTAGAGCAACAATGAGCAACTGAGAGCTATGTTTGAGGAGGTGCCCATGGCAGAGGACCAATGGGTAGCTGAGGTAGAGGAGATGGATATTTCCCCTTTGAGGAGACAACCCCAAAGAGCCTCGTTAGAGAGACCAAACCCAAGAGAGGTTGCTTATCAAGAGCAGGGAGAGAGTTGTCAGTCCATGCCACCAACAAAATCCTGGGGTAAAGCCCCACAGACTCTAGCTATGAATGATCTCAATTGTATGTATGATGGTATTAATATTATTAAAGTGATATATGTATAAGAAATAAGGTAGCAAGAAACTAAGAGGGGGAGGGGTGAATCAATTGTAGAAAAACTCTAACTCTTTAAAACCCTTAAACTTTAATACTCTCATGCATAAAACCACTATCTCTAATTTAGAATGAAACAAACATGTATACAGAAATTAGAAAACATCTACAACACATAACACAAGGATTTTTATCATGGAAAAACTAAATTAGGGTGAAAACCATGGTGGGGCTTCAAACCATAATAAGACTAATAAATTTTTAGAAGTATAAGATTATTGCAAATGAGAAATGCACATGCATTTAGGCACAGTGCCTAGATCTCACTACTCAAACTATCTTGGGTGCCAAACCTAAGGGAGACTCATTGTCTTACAAACACAAATCATACTACAATCTGACAAATTTATGAAATGTATGTATGTATGTGTGTGTGTGTATGTAAGCATGCATGTATGTATGTATGATGTTATTAATGTTATTAAAGTGATATATATAGGAAATAAGATAGCAAGCAATTGAGAGGGGGAGGGGTGAATCAATTTCACCAAAACTCTAACTCTTTAAAACCCTTAAACCTTAAAACTCTCATCCATAAAACCACTATCTCTGATTTAGAATGAAACAAACATCTATGCACAAATTAGAAAACATCCACAACACATAACACAAGGATTTTTATCATGGAAACCTAATTTAGGGTGGAAACCATGGTGGGGCTTCAACCCACAATAAGACTAATAAATTTTTAGAAGTATATGCTTATTACAAATGAGAAATGAACATGTATTTAGGTACACTACCTAGATCTCACTACTGAAACTTCCTTGGGCTCCAACCCTAAGGAAGACTCATTGTCTTACAAACACAAATCAGACTATAATCTGATGAATTAGTGAAATTTATAGTAGCATCTAATTATGCCTTGGTCAGTTCCATTGAAGTACAATAAGATCCTTGTTGCAATCCTATATAACTCCTTCAAATGATAAATTCAACCTTCACTATATCTACACAATTTCTTCTGAAGAAATCCTCGGTGTCCACGATCAATCCTTCTCTTGAACAACCACACACTTTTCCCTAAATCATCAACCCTTATATCAAGAACAAGTAAAAAAAACCTAACTTTCAATTTCCACCATACTATGCCAAAATCAATGACCCTGATCAAAGATGTTGAAAAACCATATCTTCTATTCTTCATAACCACCTTAAAATCATAACTCTACCATAAATTTTTTTACCGATCACCCATAAAATGTTTTATTGATCAAATCGGCTAAGAACATAAGAAAACTTATCACTAACTTGAGATTCTCTCCAAATCTCATCACCTTGATCGATGTAGACTACCAAATCATTAGGCATATAATCCAAGAACATCCTTAGGAATCATGAAGCTCAAAATAACAATCAAATTCATGCCATCTAATGGATTTTATAGAATTCTATGCTCACCCTCAAAGAACACTACAACCTTCCACTGTAACACTTAAAAATGCCTTGCAAACCTTCATAATCATGAACCCTTTGAACACATTCCCAGCTCTGCAACCAAATATCTCACCCTGTGTACGTGCGCACAACTAATCTCTGTAATTTTGATATATTGGCAGACAATAAAGTAGCCACTTACCATCTATGATCCAATAACTTACTCAAATCATCATATTAACACCTAAAACTTGACATGGACCTATTAAACAACATATACATCATCCCATGAGGTGTTAAATTACTCATCCCTAGTAACCATCCTTCTCCATACCTCTGAACATATTGTTCCTCTTGCAAAACTGCATAATAGACATGTTGGCATCAATGACAACACATCCAAACTTTCCAACAATCTCCCCCTTTAGCATTGATGGAAACATGTGATGGGAAAAATAAAGTAATGCAATAAAAAACCAAAAATCCCCATCCTAGAAATATAATAAAAAATCTGAGAGCTTCTTGAAGACTTTGTCTTGACCTCGGTGTTGGTGGCTTTCTTTCTCTGTTTCTCTTCCAGCGTCTTTTTTGTTTTTGCTTTGTAGGTGCTTATTGTTGAATCTGGGAGTTGTCCCTTTGTATTCTGCTCCTTTCCTTGGGGCAGCTTGTTGTTCTTTGGGTTTTCATGCCTATCTCTCTTCTCTTTTGTTAAAGGGTTTCGGGGTCCCTTCAAAACCTATTTTTACCGTAATCAAAAATATTACTACCAACAATATCCATAATTCTCTTTCAGAGTCTCTCTAATTCATCTTCCTTTCTATCTCTGCTTCCCCTATGAATTTTTTTATCATGCTCTAATTACACACTCTTTTCACCATCAGTTACTTCTCCTTAGATATATACTCTTCTCCTTAATTGAAACTCTTTTTTATATGCAAGTATATCTTATTTTTCACATATACTCTTCTCCCCCTTTGACATCAATGAAAAAGCTATATTTGTACTATGATTTGCTTTGATTAATGATACTCTTCAATTCTACAACCATATCCTACCATGCTTACTACTTCCCCTAAGCATTAGCCTAAAAAACACCAATTTATCTTGAATGATATATGCCTGAAGCACACTGGATTTATGCAACCGTCTGCATCTTAGTTCTAATCACGAGGGTTGATTACCCCTAACTTGCCTCCAAGAGTTGACTCCTTTTTAGTATTTTCCTTGTTCTTCTTCCTCTTTGACTTGTTTCTACACTTCTGTCTCTTATTTGCCTTTATCTTCTTTTTTCCATTGTTATCTTTCTTGGTTTCTTTGACATTCTAGCATTCCTCTCTACATTTTTCTTCTTATCCTTACCATTCTTCTACTGATTCTTGTACATTACCACTAGACCAAATTGTTTCACTGTCATGGTTCTACAATTTTTGGCAATCTGTGTAGATATGTTGCATTTGAAATGTATAAAAATCTTTTGTCTACTTCCTTCACCCTTCATTATAGCACATGGACATATATCTTTTTCCCTTTCGACAATATAATTTGTCCTTTTCATACTACCGCAAAAGATTGAGTTATGGTTATGCCTTTTACATCCAGTGAAATGATTTTTCCTTCTGTAATCTACAACTTTATGACAAAACTTGCAACAATCAAAACACTTACCATTGAATTTATGAGGTTTAGATAGTTTATTTTAAATATTCTTAGTCTTGTTCTTCTTCCTTTTAGTTTTAGGTTTGACTTGACTTGATTTATAACTTTCTCCTTTCTCAAGTCTAACACCATTATTCTCTCTTTCAAGTAATAACCTAAGTTTGGTTTCCCCCAGCCTGATCTTTTCCCTATGATCATTTGTAGTCACAATTTCCTTTTTAATAGTTTTAGTCCAATTATCATCAATTGCATCGACCTCTGATATTAGGCAGATATGATCTTGAGCAATCCTTCTCCTAGTCTGAACACCCTTATTTTTGTCACCAATAATTTGATTTTCTGCATGATTTAGTCTCACATACCTTGGCGTCATCTTCTTTACCACTGTTCATTATGCTTCCTCTTCTCCACTTGTGTAGGCCTCATCATTTTCACTCACAAAACTAT
Organism: Thuja plicata; assembly: GCA_018584345.1. Taxonomy (NCBI): domain Eukaryota; kingdom Viridiplantae; phylum Streptophyta; class Pinopsida; order Cupressales; family Cupressaceae; genus Thuja; species Thuja plicata. The sequence continues at coordinate 446,168 of MU227771.1, forward strand.
TTGGAGCTTGGGTCTGAACTTGGTGTTGTCTTAGTTTATTACCATTGGAACCCAGATCATTAGAATTATATCTGTAGGATTTAGGTAGATTCTCAATGCACTAATTTACCTTCACATTGACACTCTCTACTAGATTCTTTAACGTCTTTTTGTAAAACCTATATGCCTTACTTTTGGTAGAGCATCCAAGGAATATACCTTCATTACTTCTTGCATAAAAATTTATTATGTCTTCATCTCTTTTGATGTAGCATTTTCTTCCAAAAATCCTAAAGTACTTGACTGTTGGTACATTTCCATACCAAATTTCATAAGGTGTCTTACTAGTGTTTCCTTAAATCTACACTTGATTAAGAGTGTATACTGCAGTGTTGACTACTTCTCTCCAAAACATGTGCAAAGAATTCCCTTCAAGCATCATAGTCCTAGTAATGTCTAGAATTGATCTATTTTTTCTCTCCACCACTTCATTCTATTGTGGGATCCATGGAGCATAAAATTGTCTCCATATTCCACGCATCTTACAAAATTATTGAACTCACCTGATGTGATTTATCCTCCTCTATCAGATCTCAAGCACTTTAGCTTCTTTCCTGTCTCATTATCAACCATGAACTTTACAATCTTAAAATTGTTAAAGACTTCAAACTTCTCTTTCAATAATGCCACCCATAAGATCCTTGAGTAATCATCATTAACCAACATAAAGTATATGTCACCTTGCAAGCTTATTGTCTTAGCAGGACCACACAAATAAGTATGAACAAGATCTAGCAGTCCATTAGATTTTTTAGATTCATAATGGAAAGTGAATTTTTTCTCCTTACCCAACTGACATTCCTCGGAAATAATTTTGGCAAGCTTCTTCACCCTAGGAAAATCCCTAATAGTAGAAGTAGAAATTATAGAATTTTTTTTTTATCAAAGTTCACATGACATAATATCTTATACCATAGCCAACTTTCATCTATTTGAGAAATCAAGAAACTTCTCAGAATACTATTCAAATAAAATATATTACCTTTTGTCTTGGCTCATGTTGCTATTTTTATCCCAGAGTTGTTCAAGATCTTTCATGCATCACTCTTGAAATGTAGGTCATATCCTTTGTCCATGAACTGTCCAAAACTTGAATATTATGTTACAAACCTTCAACATACAATACATCATCATCATTATTATTATCGTCTAGGGAAATAGATCATCTTCCTTTGATTATACCACTATAATTATCTCCCCATCTTACCATACAACCATCATACTTCTCAAAACTAACAAAATTTTCCTTGTCACAAGTCATATGACAAGAGCATCCATTGTCTATCACCAACTTATCATTTTTGACAACTTGAGTAGCTAATGATTTCTCTTCAAAAAAATAATCAATAGAACTATAAGGCATAGAATCTTTAGACTTGGAATCATCTTCTTTAATAACAATGAAACAACTAGTGTTAGAGTAGTCGAGTATTGCTAATAATTAAATCAATTAATTATTAGTTTATCTACTCTTTGCTTAAGTTAGACTTAGGAAGTTTCTATTTTCTAGTAGTTTCCCTTTTAGGGTTTCGGTATCCTTTATAAGGAATCACCGCTTTTCATTTCATAAGGAGATCATTTTGTAATTCATTATTGTGTTAATAGAAGTTTTTTTCTGTCACAATGGATTTGCAGTCTCTGGCCTATCGGCCGCCATAGATCCTTCTATCTTCTGTCTTTTGCTTCTGTTTATGTAATAGCTTTGCATGCAGGTGATCTTGGGAAGATTTTATGGTTATCAAATCCTATATGGTATCAGAGCTCGCCTGCTGCTTGCTGTTCGTACTTGGTTGAAGCTTTCAGAATCTGAGGGTTTTAGAGGTTTTTTTCCAGTGTTTTTTGTGGTTTTTAGGGGCAAGCTTTGGTTATGGTCACTTTGGGCTCAAACGGACATTGCCATTGAGCTCAGAGGACCCCAAAACCCCAGAAATGACATAAAATTTGTCCATTTTGGACTACTGGGCTCTGAGGCAAATTTTTTTTTGGTTTTTGTGTCGTACGACACAAAAACTGAGGCATAAAATTAAAAAAAAATAAAAAAACCCTTCATTTTCAAAGGTTTTAGGGTTTTGGCATGCGCGGGCAGTTGTTTTTCAAAACGCGCAGCCGGCACACCACCGTCGCCGGCCTGCGCTCAGCCGCTGCCCTGTCTCTTCCTGCAGCGGCCCCCTTTCCTGCCACCGCCGCCCATGCATCCCGCCGCCCTCCGCGGCCCCTCCGCGGCCCTCCTCGGCCTACCTCTCCGCGGCCCCTCAGCGCCGCCCACCGCGGCTCCCTGCCCCGCCGCCCTCCGCGGCCTGCACGCTCCGCCGGGTTTTCTTTTATCTGCGCCGCCCGTGTTTCGCCGCCCGCGCACCGCTCCCCGGTGGCGAGATTTTTGGCAGCCCCCGCGGGCTTTAATCGCAGGCAGCAGTCATATGGTGGACTGAGGGCTTTGGCCCAGCCCCCGGAGCACGCCATGCGCCCGGGGGCCAATTTTTTTTAGCCCCTGGGGCTTAAAACATGCCTTTTAGGGCATTTTGGGGGTACCTGGACATTTCTCGCTCTATAGGGAGCATCTGGGGGTGTTTTTCTGACTTCTATATACCGTCGGAAAGATCTTTCCGAGTAATTTCCGATGGTGGAGGTTAGGGTT
>MU227771.1:469074-501697 GCA_018584345.1 Thuja plicata
CCCTGGGTGAGTACTTGATACGAAGTCCCGTCAATGGTAGCATAGCATTCACCTTTGATTTCAGAGTCAGATTTATACTCCACAAATAAATTTCCAGAGTCGCCATTGGAGTATGTATCCAAATCTGTACGAGGAGCCGCTACAGTCAGCTCATTGGTGGCTAACAACTGCATCATACGGACGGTCTCTGGGCAGTTTTCACCGTCATGATCTGTAGTCAAATTAAACACGCACATGTTCCCTCTCTTGGGTGCCTCTTCGATCTTTAATCTCGACTGGGCGCCTGTAAGTTGCAGGAACTTATTGTCTGCACCTCTTCCCGGCACGTTCTGAAAATTCCGCTGATAAGAGTTGTTGAAACCTGGTAATTGCTTCTTCATCGCGACCAACTCATTTGACAACTTCTGAAGCATCTCATCTGATGACATAGTATTGCTAGAGCTTTCCTTGGTTTGAATCTCCCTTTTCCACTTTCCTGCGGAGATTAAGTCATCCTCACACTCAATGGCTCTTCTTTGTGTGTCTGCTAGATCAGCAGGGCACGCCCGTCTTAAGTCATAATTTACATCCGAAGGCATCGCGCTTATGAAGAATGTTTTGAGATTACCAGTAGTAGGCCTAGCAGCAGCAGGGATTCTACTGGTAATTTTGTTGAAACTGGCTACAAAATCCCTCATACTCATGTGAGGTGGCTTCTTGATGGACGCCAGTTGCGTTAACAGAGCATGCTCATCTTCTGTAGTCTTAAATCGGGCTTCGAACGCCATTCTCATCGTGTTCTAGCTAATGATAGATCCATCATCCAGATGGTAGAACCAATCCGTGGCACTCTCTGTCAAAGTCTCAACGAATAATCTTATAGCAACGTCTTCATGTGCCACCCCCAGGACGTTGGTAGCTGCAAAGAATGCCTTAATATGTTCATCCGGAGTGACCTTTCCGTCACCAGAAAACTTAGGAAAATTCTTTCTCGACCCCGCAGGGAGCGGATGGTAAGCCGCTAACGCTAAAGGTCTAACTGCTGCAGCCCATGGAGCAGCCATGACAGCCCTTGCACTATATGGTGGAAAATTAACAACCGGGGGAGTATTGATACCGTGAAGAGTCAATACCTGGCAAGTGCTTTGTGAAGTGATTTGATTCCTGACAAGGGAAGCCGGTCTACTCCGACTCTTCTTTTCCCCTCTTCTTTTAGGAACCTCTAGGATGGAAAAACCAAGCTCTTCTAGCTTGTCAAACATAGGATCTCGCCCACCCTATTTTCTGGTACTCTTGAGGAACTTTGCGTGTTCCAGGGTGCTGAGAAGAGTTTACTGCTGGGCTTCTCTTCTTGCTTGTCTTTCTGCTCTCGGGATATTCCTCCTTTGAACAGCTCTTTCTAAAGCTTCTGCCCTTCTTTATTCTTCCTCCAATACCTGGCTCGCGTTCCTGTAATGCTTAGCATTCCTCCTATACCTCCAAACAAATGTATTGAGAGACGAGCTTATGTCTTCTTGATCGTCTTGAAAAACAAGGTTTGGTTGGAGCACTGGAGAGATATTCTCATGAGGGAGTACCATTTTTACTCATGATGCGATGTACTGATCTAGCGACTATTCAGTTTCTTGACTTGCAAATGGGGTTCTTTGAGAACGGAGTTGCCAATTGCTCAGGAAGCAATGCAAATAAATAATGAAGCTTGAAAAAATCAATGTGTTCTTCCTCTTAGTTGCCAAAGTCTGTTGGAAATACAAGCTGGGTAACTGAATGATAAGAAATTTTTAAATTATTCAAACTCTGATATGTAATAGAGTTCTTTAAAACACAGAGTCGCCAATCTCTAGCGGAGATACTAATAATAAAACTGAGAAAACAACCTCTAGTACTGATCTTCTTTTCCATTTCCCCAGCAGAGTCACCAAAAATCTGTTGGTAAACATATTTGTCCTTTCTTACTTCTTAGGAATATGACTCTTAGTGCCCAAATTATGAACAATATCTGATTACAATAGTTGAAAAGCCGTTCTCTGATTACTGGCTTTTCTCTGAATTGGTAGGTACAGCTCCCTTTTGGAATGATATGCAATGAATTATGTCTTGATCCTAAAACTAACACAGGGTATGCTCTTAACCTGAGAGCAGAAGAGGCAAACCGAATTAAGCCTAAACAGAACTTAATCTAGGAAAGGAGAGGTTTCTAATCTATAAACCAAGCTGTACAACTCACACATCCTATGAATTCATACACTCAGTACTAACTAATCTACATCAGCTACTAACAGAAATATAAATGAAATGATGACAACTTCTAATGAATCCTTCTCCTAATATCCCACAGCACATCCTACTGAGGTTTATTCACATCCTCGCAACAAAAGAATGAAACATCCTTTCTTTCTTAATGTAACTTAGACTGAGAGAAAGAACCACCTAATTAACTGGAATAGAAAATAGTTGACATAAAACACCTTCAATTGTCTCTGCAACATCAAGTATTCCACACCAAAAAAATTTTGACCTTTCATTAATCTTTCAACTTCATACATATAGAGCCAGGGGATGACCATTACAAAGGAAGTTTAATCAATTCATCTCCCTCTAAATGACAGATGGCAAGAAACCACCTCTGTCACCAACTAACTAAAAGGGAAAGGAAACGAAAAAGAAGAGAGGAAGTTAAATCATTTGGCCTCCTTTCCTCCTTCCATCTTTGTCAGATAAGCTTTGGCAGCTCTTCCATGGCTACGGAGTCGAAACAACTGCTTACGGCGGAAAATCCCAAACTGAACGCCTCCGGCGGAAAATACTAAATCTATTTCTCCATTGCGGGAAATTGGAACTTGGCTTCTCTTCATGGAAAATGTATGAGGGGGTGCGAAATCCGCATTTGGAGAAGGCTCTGGACGTATCTCCGCCTGTCAACTTTAACACACGGTGCTTTTAGCACATGCTTTTTAAGCCTTTTAAAATATCATTTAGCTTTGCATAAATCTACTTGATGAGTGCGAAAACCGCACCGAGCAAATTCCTTCTTTGCGGAAAATCACTAGCTAAGTGCGAAACCCGCACAATGCAAAATTCTTCTTTTCTGCTTTGCGGAAAATTACCTTCGTAGGTAGAAACCCGCCACGGAGAATGAGAATTTCAATTCTCCGCCTTGAGTCTTTTTTTGGTTCTGGAAAATTGAAAAAGTGCTTCGAAAACCCATTGTGGGGTCCACCACAGCGCTCTTTCTTTTCTACCTTTGCGGAAAATCTCTCGAGAGGTGCGAAACCTGCACAAGGCAAAGTTCTTCTTTTTGGAAAATCTCTTGAGAGGTGCGAAACCCGCCTAGTGCAAAATTCCTCTTTGCAAAAAAACACCTGAGAGGTGCGAAACCCGCAATATGTGAAAAACCTTCTCTTTTTTGCCTTTGCGAAAAATTACTTTCTTAGGTAGAATTCCGCCATGGAGAAGATGATTTCTGAAATCCCGCCGAGCCCGTTCTCGCTCATTTCTTAACCAAATTGCTCGTTGTTTGTTGCATTAGGATCATTGAGACCTGTAGAATCGATCCATACCAGTCTTCGATCTCTGCCTGAGAAAGAATCATCAATTGGAGCACAAATCTTTGCCGAGTTAGGATCTACAACCTACCCAAAGCAATGAAACTCTGATAACAGCCCACCCAGCTAAAACAAGAAGGAAAAAGAAGGGGAACCCGGCAAAGACTTCCTACCTAGGGAAGACTTAGACCTAGACATCAGACTGACCAGACCAACATGACATGACCATACTATGACTCCTAAATCCTCCATTTTGACAGCATGGGTACAAGATGAAAAGTGGGGCAACAAATAGAAAAACACATATTTTTGGGTGATGCAAGATTGCCCTTACACCCAGGATGCTCCTGCATCAACAATTTATCCTTTCCTTAAGCTTTACTGAATAGCAGTCTATCTTTTCTTATCCTTTACTGAAATACAGTAAATAACTTAGTGTTTACCAATCAATCTTGTTTTAGTAATGTGTAAACAAAAATATCAAAGCAATGAACCATATACACATTTGACACATGGATATTTAACATGGAAACCTTCTTAAGGGAAAAACCACTTGGGACTGGTAACCCAAAATTTTTACTCTTCTGAAGTGAGCTCGGTGAAGAGCCAACCATGTTAAAGGTTACAAACACACTGTTAAGTGCGACCTTGTTAGAGGATTTAAAACTAACAGTTTATCACTTGACCTAGCATTCACTATGCTACCAACATGAAAACCTTTTGATACTCCTTGGGATGTATCTCAATATATTAAGGATGGTTAAATCCCACTCTGTTAAGAGATTTTCTGATCCAATGGTTAAACTAAAATAGTAAATGATCTGTTCATTAATACAACTTTGAATTGCAGATTTTCATATCTATTGTAAGTTTGTAATACCTCTTCAGAACAATGTTCTCTTCAATTCCTTTTCTCCACTTCTTTCTGCTCGGTGACTGTTGTTGCTTTTTTGTTGCTCGGTGTCTGCAGAAATCTTATCTCTGTCCCTCATCCTATATGATCGGATCTACATGAAGACTTCTATCTTCATCATACTTCTCTTCAAAATTCCTCTATTGATAATGAATTGCTTCTCTTTTTATAGACATTATTTCACCAGTCTTTTGTCCTTATTTTTTTCTTCGTTGATCACTTCTTGATCCGTAAAGGTCGCCATGCTTGTTTTAGTTTTATTCTGCAAATCTCTCCTTGTTTTCTAGAATAAAACACATTTTAAATCTCCTTATCTTTTGCTTGTATCTGATCGATGAAAACAAAGTAATCAATCAGTTAACTCTAAATATAGCTCCTACCAGCTAAGTTGTTTTTTTGTTTCCTAACTTCAGTTCTTATCAGTCAATACTTTAGTTGTGTTCAGTGACTACTGTAGATAGCTCAGGTATAAATTTCAGTTCTGATTAGTGACAACTGCAGTTAGCTCGGTAATGATTGCTCAGGTATCACTTGCTTGGACAACACTATCCGTTGGGTAACACTGTGAACTTCTGTGCTTGGGGTTCATTGTCCGTTGGGGTTTACTGTCACTCGGTGTATATGATTACCGACGATAAAAAATTTTTCTCTTCAAATCTTCAAGTGTTGTGACAATATGTGTATGAGAAGACATACCATATCAAGTTGATATCAATGACAATACAATACATTAACTGATTTAATGTCTTGCATTTACTTTTTTCAACTCAGTGATCAATTTTGTCATCTTCAAACATTCAATCGGTTATGGTTCATCAATTAGACTCAGTACCTTCTCCTTTATCAACAATGAATGAACTAGTAGCCATATCATCTTTAGATTTAGTATACTCATCTTTGACAATAGATAAAGTGAATCCATCAACATCCTTATAAATTATAATAGATTCATCATGAGAAATACCTTCATCACCATCATCAGTAGCAAAGTAACATTTCTTTGTAACAATGGATCTACTTTTCCATTTCTCATCTCTCTCCGGACATCTAGAATAAAAATGTCTTATCTTACTATATCAAAAAAATTGATAGGTAGCTTTCCTTTGTACATACTAGTAGTGGCACTAGGTACTTTCCTTGTGAAAAATGCTTCCAACCTTTCAAGCTCTCTTTCTTCTTGTTCAATTTCTCTCATCTCCTTCTCATATCTTTCCAACTATTTATTTGGGTGTCTTTTACTTAGTTCTGATTTCAACATGTCTTTCTTAGGTATAGTAGCTTTGAATGCAGTCTCAACCTTAGGTAGTGCATCACAAAATATACTCAATTCAAAGGCACTAAGATTATCAACCATCTTGTCTCTTATCACATTTGTCACTGTTCTAATCTCCTCAATGGCTGTAAATTTGTAACTGTAAACAATGGGTAGTGATATTAGTATTTTTGCAATAATTGGATCATCTTCTAAGGTGCCTCCAACACATCTAATAATAGTTACAAGCTCATTTACCCTAAGCATATTTGAAGCAATATTTTCATCTTCGTTCATCTTTAGAATTTGTATTTTCCCATCAAGATTTTCAACTTGGAAACCTTAACTCCCCTTTCTCCTTCATGAAAGGTCCTCAACTTCTCCAATATTTTATTATCTATCTTCAATTCCATGACATTGGTCATTTTAGCATCAAACAATGCGCTAAAAAAGGCTTCCTTTGCTTTGATATTTTCTTTAGCATCAACAATATCCTATGGAGTAGTAGGGTTTGTAGGAGGAATATAATATTGTTTTGTAAGCTTCCAACAATCTTCATCAATGCATCTGAGATGAACTATCATGCAACTTTTGCATAAAGTGTAGTTGGTTCCTTTAAACCTTGGACTATCCTTCTTGTATGCTACCATATTTAGATCCCCCTCAAGTTGTTAGTCTTATTTCAAGGGACCAATATCTAATACCAATTGTAGGAAATAAGGCAACAAGCAACTCAGAGGGGGGAGGGTGAATCAATTGTACCAAAACTCTAACTCTTTAAAACACTTAAACTTAATAACTCTTATGCATAAAACCCTTATCTCTGGTTTAGAATGAAACAAACATGTATGCACAAATCAGAAAACATCCACAACACATAACATAAGGATCTTTATCATGGAAACCTAAATATTTAATACAGGTCTAATTACTGAGAGGGGAGGGGTGAATCAGTAATAAAAAAATTCACCTAATTCAACTTCTTTAAACTCTATACACCAAAATATTCACTATCATATAACATAAGTAAAAATTTCAATGTATACATCCACAAGTATTCAACCAAACAATGTAAACACCATATTTATCTTGTGGAAACCCAAATGGGAAAAACCATGGTGTGAGATGATACCCACAAAATCTGTACTCTTCTGGAATACGCCCTGTTAGGAGCTTACCCTGTTAAAGGTTTACAAAGCATTGGTAGGTGTTACCCGGTTAAGGGATTTTCCTAAGACCTGCTAGGATATTTTCCCTATTAGGAGAAGCCTTGTTAGAGGAATTAAAACAAAAGCCAATGTGACACCTTGTTAGAGGATTTACAATAAAGATATGTTAGGATCTACCATGTTAAGGGATTCTACTGTTACAATAATTAGAAATCAATAGTTAAAATAATCTGTGAAAACTACACTACCTCTACATAATCAGATCCTATTAAGCTCTAAAATACATTAGCATACTGTATACTCTTCCCTGGCTTGATCACACTTGATTCCTTCACTTTCTTAGTCATTGAATCCTTCTATAATTTGCAATCAACAAATAACTTCTTGAACTTTCCAATATATAGAATTACTTCCACCAACTTACAAAAAACCCTAGATTTGAGATATGAATGATCCAGTTCATCTTAGGTAAGATACAATGTATTTAGTCACTCATAAAAAAATTTCCTCTGACCGCGTCGGCTTACTCATAGATTTTACCTTGGTAGTTGAGCCATTTCAAAAACTCATTTGACCAAAAGAAACTTCTTGAAGAATCCACCTCAAACGTATACTTAGATTAATATGATGTCAAGTAAATTCCACAAATCATAGAACTAACTTACTACATTATAAAAATCATCACTGATCCTTTTTCCACATCAAATTCCTTCACCGATCAACAAATCTTCATAGCCTGTTCAAGAACATTGTGTTGTTTACCTGTTCATTATGTTAACACTGCTTCTAGTCAAATAAACAAGTAGCACCGGTTAACATTATGAGTCACGCTAGAAAACATAGTACCTTAACATTGTTCACAATTATAGCCTCTAACCACTCCATCAAATACTTTACCGATCTAAGATACCATTTAAATCACTTACTGTCTGCCACTGACTATTTCAGCAATTACCCAGTTTGGGTCCAATCAAACATGTTACATACCCAACTCAATTCTCCATATCAAGAGTCGCGATAGAAAATTTAACTTCACCAAACATGACATAACCTTCTAGAAGAATACAAACTTAAGAAATGTGCTACAACTCATGATTCACTTACAAAATATTTGGTAACATACTGAAAACACTAAGTCAATTAGTTGACATCAATGACAACCAAATACCTAATTCACTTGTCATCAAATATGTACCAATCTTCATCAATGCATCACTACATCAGTTATGCTAACAATCTCCCCCTTTGGCATTGATGGCAACACTATGTCTCCACAACAAAAAAATTGTGTCCTCGACAACACTCTTATCTTCTCATCTTCTGATATATCAAAATCTTTCCACTTCTGTCTTTACCTCTGATCATACTAATTCAACATCTTCATATACTCCCACTTTCATCTTCATCCTTTATGTTCTTCTCTTACTTGCGTACATATTCTCCCCTTTTAGAAAATACATATTCTCCCCCTTTGACATCAATGCCAAAGTTGTCAAATCATTCAGGCATCTGAGTACACTTTACTGAATCTTGCGTGTTCTTTCCTTGTCACTTCATTACAACATCATACTTAAGACTTCTCCCCCATGGAGTTGTCCACCACTACATCAATTCATACATATGAACTGATGCAATCAACATCACCCTCTAATTAACTTCAAATAGGGGAATAACCCCTAATCTACCTCTGAGATATTCAAAGGTATCCTTTGGTAGCGGCTTGGTGAATATATCAACAACTTATTCTTTAGTAGACACATAGTCAAGCCTTACCTCCTTCTCTTATACCTACTCTCTTAAAAAATGATATTTTATTGCAATTTGTTTTGTCTTCGAGTGCATCACTGGATTCTTAGAAATATTTATTGCACTTGTGTTATCAAAATAGATAACAATTGTTTTCGTGACCTTCTCATGAATTCCCTCAAGAATATATTTTATTCATACTGCTTGCTGATGATTAAGAACAGAAACAGCATACCCTACCTCTGCAGTAGATTGAGAAATACAATTATACTTCTTACTAGTCCAAGAGACTAATCTTTCACCAAGAAAGAATGCTCCACCACTTGTACTTTTCCTATCATCAATATTTCCCGCCCAATCTGCATTAGTGAACAAATTCAAAAAAAAAATTCCATCCTTACCATACCATAGGCCATAATCTTCAGTTCCTTTGAGATATCTGAAGATCCTCTTTAATAAAACCAAACATGAGTCCTTTGGGTTTTATGAAAACCTTGCAACAATACCAACAACATGTGCAATATTTGGTCTAATGTGCACAACATACTATAATTTACCAATCATAGATCTATACAAAGTTTCATTTACCTCTTTTGACTCATCTTCCTTAGATAATTTGCAGCCTATGACCATAGCCGGTGTTCCCACTGGTTTTGAGTCTTCCATGCCAAAAGTTTACAAAATCTCCTCAATATACTTTGATTGACTTATGTATATTCCTTTCTTTTTCTGTTGTACTTGAAGTCCAATAAAGAATTTGATTTCTCCTATCATGGACATGTGAAGTTCCTTCCTCATTTCTTCTGCAAATGACCTACCTAGTGCTTAATTTCCACCAAATATTATGTCATCAACAAAAATTTCAGCAATCAATATTATGTCTTCACTTTCATATTTTAGATATACATTGCTATTGTCACTAGTTCTTGTAAATCCAATATGAATAAGATATGCATGCAATATTTCATAACATGCTCTTGGAGATTTCTTGAATCCATACAATGCTATTAGAAATTTACATACCATGTCTTTATCTTTATCAGTTGCAAATCCTATAGGTTGTTCAATGTATACTTCTTCTTTTAACACACCATTTAGAAAACCAGATTTTACATCCATTTGATATACCTTAAATCTTTTATAAGAAGCATATGCTAAAAGTATCCTTACACCTTCAAGTATAGCAATAGGTGAAAATTTTTCACTATAGTCTAGTCCTTCTTCTTGTGCATACCCTTTGCAAACTAGCCTTGCTTTGTTTCTGATCACTTCTCCTTTCTCATTCAGCTTATTCTTGAAACTCCATTTAGTACCTATAAAATTCTTGTTAGTGGGTCTGGGTACTGTATTCCAAGTTTTATTCTTCTCTATTTGATCTAATTCTTCTTTCATTTCCTTAATCCAATCATCATTTTCCAAAGCATCTTTAACAATTTTAGGTTCTAATTCAGATAGCATACAAGTGCTTTCTCTTACCTTGCTCCTTGTCATCACTCCAAAAGTTTTATCTCCAATAATCTGATCTTGTGTATGATTGGTATTCACATACCTTGGGAGTACTAGTTCTGTTCTTTGGTTACCTTCATCATCATTCACCGGTTGTGTATCATTAATCACTTCAGTCACCTGTGGTATTGTATCTAGCTCCACCAGTTGAACATAAACAAACCTATCATAGTCTTTCAATACTTTCTCTCTCTTCTTCATTTTTCTCAGAAAACTCATCAATTCTAACATTTGCACTTTCAATCATCTTGTTAGTATGATTGTTCAAACATTTATAAGCTTTACTTCTAGTAGAATAGGCAATAAACATTCCTTCATAACTCTTAGAATCAAATATAGCATCTTGATCATCCTTCTTTATGTAACATTTTCTTCCAAATATTTTGAATTAATTGATACTCGGAGTATGACTATACCATAGCTCATAAGGTGGTTTGTTTGTACCTTTCTTAAGTTGTATCTGGTTCAAAGTATAAACAACAATACTTACAACTTCTCTCCAAAGGGTTTGAGCCAATCCCTTTTGTATCAAAAGTGTTCTTTCACAATCAATTATAGATCTGTTCCTTCTCTCAGCAATTCCATTTTGTTGTGGTGTCCTCAATGATGAAATTTGTCTCTTGATTCCATGCTCTTCACAAAATTTTGTAAACTCATGTGAAGTAAACTCACCTCCTCTATCAGATCTAAGACAATTGAGTGTTTTACCTATTTCTTTTTGAACTCTTGCTTTATACACTTTAAACATGTAGAACGCATCAATTTTATCCTTTAAAAAATAACAAACATAATTCTTGAGTAATCATCGACAAATAAGATAAATTACTTATCTCCATAGTAGCTATTTTTTCTCATCGATACACACAAGTCAGTGTGTACAAGGTCAAGAATGTTATGAGATGAATAAACTTTACTATTTAAGCTAGGTATAGTTATCTTTCCCAACTGACACTCCTTAAACATAGCATTTTTAGGCTTAGATAAATTAGGAAAACCTCTAATACATTTATGATTACTAACCTTTACCAGATTATCAAAATTAACATAAAAAAATCGCTTACGCCATAGCCAACAATCTTGAACTTTAGCAAACAAGAAGTGTTTATTAGTGGAGTTCAATCGGAATAGGTTACCTCTAGTCAATTTACTAGTAGCAATCAAATCACTAGATGTTCATAAGATCTTGCAGACACTATTACTGAATTCCAATCTGAAGCCTTTGTTAGTCAACTGAGCAACACTTAACAAGTTATACTTTAATTTGTCGGTCCAATAAACATCATCACAATTAGTGTTATCATTGAGTGCTATTGAACCTTTACCTCTTACTACACATGGTCAACCATTACCAAATCTAACTGCACCACCATCACATTATTCCATTGAAATAAAATTTCTTCTGTCACCGGTCATGTGATGTGTACACCCACTGTCCATTATCTAGTCACCATTGTAATTCATGCTTCAAATCAATGCTTTCTCCTTACTATCTCCTTCTACATCGGTTGAGGGATCTTCTTTGACTACAACAAACACGATCTCTTCCACATCATCTCTTCCATCTAATTCTTCATTAGTCACTCCATCTTCTTCTAGATAACATGCTTTCTTTCTCTTGTCTTTGAAGTTCCTGAATTTCTTGAACTTTTCCTTCCTATCATTGTCAGGACATCTAGATGCAATATAACCACTTTTATTACATGAAAAACATTTTAAGGGAAGTTTACCTTTGTACTTGACTTTTCCTCTAGGTAATCTCCTTGCTAGCAGTGTTTCCAACTCTTCTTATTCTCTTTCCTCATATAAGATAAAATCATAGTCCTAAATTTTAATTTGCATCTCACTGCACCAATATCAATAATCCTGATCAAATCATCACGGTCAAACATAGCTTAGATCCTTCATAACCACCTCGAGATCATAACTCTTCCACAAAACATTTTACCAATCGCCCATAAAATGTTTTATTGATCAAATCGGCCAAGAACATAAGAAATATCACCAACCAAAGAAATCCTCCAAACTTGATCGCCACAATCAATGTGACTACCAACTCAGTAGGCACATAATCCAAGAATATCCTTACCATCATGAAGTTCAAACAAACAATCAAATCCATCCCAGCTAACATATTTGTCATCATTTTACGCTATAACCCCAAGAACACTGTCACCTTCCTCTATAACACTTGAAAATGCCTTGTGTACCTTTAGAATCAAAAACCCTTTGAATGGAAGACACATCACCATCTCTTAAACATATTCCTAGTTGCGCGACCAAATATCTCAACCTGTGTACATGCGTGAAGCCAATCTTTGCAACTATGTTACACTGGCAGATAGTAAAGTAGTCAGACACCATATACAATCTCATAACTTACTCAAATCATCATGTTAACACCTAAAAATTGACATGGACCTAGTAAACAAACTCTACATCATCCCATGAGGTATGTGACTCCTCATCCCCAATAATTATTCCTCACCATTACTCTGAACATATTGTTTCTATGGCAAAACTACTTCACAAACATGTTGACATCAATGACAACACATCCAAACTTGTTCGATCATTGTTGTCAAGGAAGAAGGTACTAAGTCTTATGATCCTAAAACTACTAGTTCTTTCATTCCTATTGAAGAAGATGATTCCAAGGCTGAAGATTCTATGAATTCTAGTTCTACGGATTGTGTTGTTGAAGAGAAATCCCTAGTTGCTCAAGTTTTAAAAAAGGATGATTGGGTGATAGACAATGGTTTCTCTCATCATATGACTAGTGATAAGAAAAAATTTGTGAGTTTTGAGAAGTATGATGGTAGTATGGTAAGATTGGGAGATAATTCTGGTGGTATGATCAGAGGAAGAGGTTCTATTTCCCTAGATGGCAAGAATAATGTTGATGATGTATTGTATGTTGAAGGTTTGAAACATAATCTTCTAAGTGTTGGGTAGTTATTGGAGAAAGGGTATGACCTGCATTTCAAGAATGATGCATCCAAGATCTTGAGCAACTCTAGGATAGAGATAGCGGCAACTCTAGGATAGAGATAGCAACATGATCCAAGACAAAAGGTAACTTATTTCATTTGAATACTAATATGAGAAGTTGCTTGATTTCTCAAATAAATGAAAGTTGGTAATGACATAATAGGTTATATCATGTGAATTTTGATAACATTGTTGCTATAAGTTCTACTTCTAATTTTAGAGATTCAACTAGGGTAAAGAAGCCTGCTAATATTATTTGTAAGGAATGTCAGTTGGGTAAGAAGACAAGAGTTACTTTCCATTCCAAATTTGAAAACTCTAATGGATTGTTAGATCTTTGATCATATTGAATTATGTGGCCCTGCTAAGACAAGAAGCTTGCAAGGTGACACATGCTTCATGTTGCTCATTAATGATTATTCAAGGATAGTATGGGTGACTTTCTTGAAAAATAAGTTTGAAGCCTTTAACAAGTTTAAGATATTCAAGTTTATGGTTGAGAATGAGACAAGGTTTAAGCTGAAATGCCTAAGATCTGAAAGAGGAGGAAATTTCACATCAGGTGAGTTCAATACTTTTTGTGAGATTTATCGAATAAGGAGACAATTTTATGCTCCGCGGACCCCATGATAGAATGGAGTGGTGGAGATGAGGAATATATTGGTTCTAGACACTGCTAGGACTATGATGCTTGAGAGGAATGTTTCGCACATGTTTTTGAGAGAAGCAGTCAACACTGCAGTATACACTCTTAATCGAGTGAAAATCAAATAAGGAATAGGTAAGACACCTTATTAACTTTGATGTCGAAGTGTGCCTATAGTCAAGTACTTTAGAATTATTGGTAGTAAATGCTATGTCAAAAGAGATGAGGATATAGGAAAGTTTAATGCAAGGGGTGACAAAGGTATATTCCTTGGCTACTTTGCCAAAAATAAGGCATTTAGGTGTCACAACAAGAGGTTGAATAAGCTAGTAGAGAGTGCCATTGTGAAGGTGGATGAAAGCCTTGAGAATCTATCCAGGTCTAGTGGAATTGATTTTGATGATCAGAATGACAATAGTAATCAGATACAAATACAACAAGTTCGGACTCAAGCTCCAAGTGGTTTCGCTAGTGCAAATGATGATGCCTACACAAGTGGAGAGGAGGAAGCACAAAAGTGTGTAATAAATAGAAGACACCAAGGCATATGAGACTAAATCACGCAGAAATTCAGATTATTGGTGATAAGAACAAGGGTGTTCATACTAGGAGAAGGATCACTCAAGATCATATTTTCTTAATATCAAAGGTTGATCCAATTGATGATGGTGATAGGAACAAGGGTTTGCATACTAGGAGAAGGATTTCTCAAGATCATATTTGCTTAATATCAGAGGTTAATTTAATTGATCATGATTGGACAAAAGTTATTGAAGAAGAACTTGTGATTACAAATGACCATGGGGAGAAGCTTAGGATCAGGGCAACCAAACTTAAGTCATTGCTTCAAATTCAAAGGAACTTAGTGAACAAAATAGTCTTATATTTGAGAAAGGAGAAATTTCTAAACTAGTCGAGACAAGCCTAAAACTAAAAGGAAAAATAACAAGACTAAGAAGACTTCAGGAAGACTATCTATACCTTAGATATTCAATGATAAATGTTTTGCTTGTGGCACGTTTGGTCATAAAGTTGTGGATAGCAGAAAGAAAAATCATTTCCCTATATGTAAAAGGCATAATCATGCCTCAAGCATATGCAGTGGTGTGAAAAAGATGAAGATATTGTCAAAAGGGAAAAAGTAAGATTTTTGTGTGCTATTATAAATGGTGACAAAAGTAGACATAAGATTGTTATAGAATTCAGATGCAACATGTCCACAGATTGCCAAACATTGCAGAAATATGAAAGTGAACAAATGTGGTCCAGTAGGGATGGACGAGAATGTGAAGAAGAGTGGTGAGGGTAAGAAGAAAAAAGTGGAGAGGAAAGGTCAGAATGTCAACGGAATGCAGAAAGATGACAAAGGAAAGGAGAAGATAAAGACAAATAAAATACAGAAGCGTAGAAACAAGTCAAAGAACAAAAAAAGTAAGCATAATGTTGAAAAAATTCAACTCTTGGAGGAAAGTTAGGGGTAATCGCCCCTCCTAATTAGAACTAAGATGCAGATGGTTGCATCAATCCAGTGCACTTCAGGGAGATGTCTTTCAAGCTGGATTGGTGTTTTGGAGGCTACTACTCAAGGGGAGTAGTAAGCATGGTAAGATATGGTTGAAGGTAAGGTAGAGAAGAGCATGATTAATCTGAGCATATCAAAGCAGAGATCTACATTTTTCATTGATGTCAAAGGGGGAAAAGAGAGCATGTGAAAAATATGATATACTTGCACATAAACAGAGCTTCGGCTAAGGAGAAGAGTGCATATCTAGGGGGTTGTTGATGGAGAGAAGAGTGTGTAATCAAATTGGAATCAAGGGAAGTTTGTTCCCAGGGGGACAAGAGATAGAGAGACCTTGAAGGAAGATGAGTTAGAGAGACCTTGAAAGATAATTATGGATATTGTTGATAGTACTGTTGATTATCTTTCTAGGATGGATATTGTTGGCTTTTGATTACATTATTTGTTTTTCCCATCACATTTTGTCATCAATGCCAAAGGGGGAGATTGTTATAAAGTTTGGATGTGTTGTCATCAATGTCAACATGTCTATGAAGTAGTTTTGTTAGAGGAACACTATGTTCAAATGCAATGTGATGAACATTTACTAAGGATGAGGAGTCATGCACCTCACGGGATGATGTAGAGGTTGTTTACTAGGTCCATACCAAGTTTCATGTGTTGACATGATGATTTGAGCAAGTTATGAGACCACAAATTGTTACTCGCTACTTTACTATCTGCCAGTGTAACAGAGTTGCAGAGATTGGCTTCGTTCACGTACATAGGTTGAGATCTTTGGTCGTGCAGCTAGGAATATGTTTAAGACATGGTGATGTGTCTTCCATTCAAAGGGTTCATGATTTTGAAGGTACGCAAGGCATTTTCAAGTGTTACAGAGGAACGTAACAATGTTCTTGGGGGTATAGCATAAAATGTTGACAAATTCGTTAGTTGGGATGGATTTAATTGTTTGTTTGAACTTCATGATCATAAGGATATTCTTGGATTATGTGTCTGTTGAGTTGGTAGTTCAAATTGATTGTGGTGATAAAGTATGGAGGATTTATTCGGTTGGTGATATTTTCTTATGTTCTTGGCTGACTTGATTAGTAAAATGTTTAATGGGCGATCGGTAACACATTTTGCGGAAGAGTTATGATCTCGAGGTGGTTTTGAAGGATCTAAGCTATGTTTGGCTGACACGCTTTGATCAGGTTCATTGATTTTGGCGTGGTAAGATGAAAAATTAAAGTTAGGTCTTTGTTGAATTGTTTTTGATAAAAAGATTGATGAATTAGGGCAAAGAGTGTGATAGTGCAAGAGAATAATTGATCGTAGACACCAGAGATTGCTTGTGAAGCAGTTGTGTAGATCTAGTGAAGGTTGAACTGCTCATTTGAAGGAGTTAGAGAGATTTGCAACATAGATCTTATTGTACTTCAATGGAACTGACCAAGGCATAATTAGATGCTACTATACAGTTCAAAAATTCATCAGATTGTAGTCTGAATTGTGTTTGTAAGACAATGAGTCTTCCTTAGGGTTGGAGCCCAAGGCAATTTGAGCTGTGAAGTCTAGGCAATTTGAGCAGTGTGCCTAAATGCATGTGTAGTCTTCATTTGTAATAAGCTTATACTTCTAACAAGGTATTAGTCTTATTTTGGGTTCAAGCCTTGTCATGGTTTTCACCCTGATTTGGGTTTCCACGATAAAAATATGTGTTGTGTTGTGTATGTTTTCTAATTTGTGCATACATGTTTGTTTCATTCTAAATTAGAGATAAGGATTTTATGCATAAGGGTTTCAAGGTTTAAGGGTCTAAGGGTTTTAAAGAGTTGGAGTTTTTGGAGCAACTAATTCACTCNAATTCCCCCCCCCCCCCCCCCCCTCTCAGTTGCTTGTTGCTTGATTTCCTATACATCCCACATCAACATTCTCTCTTTGATACTTGCCCCCAAATCCTCTATTTTAATCATATTGTATAATATCTACATTCGACGAGTCATAGGTTGGTATAGGGTCAAAACTCTTCTAATCACTTCCTCTCATGTCTTCTCTATCTCTCTATGTCATTCAACAACTAGTAGCAAAAAGGAGTTAGACTGGGAAAATTGACCTACAAAATCCAAACTACTTGCGAACTAGGAGTTGAGGCATCAATTGAGCCTATTAATCTGCCTACATGCTTTTTAAGCTATTTGACATGTGCCTAGAGCTCTTCTTTAGTGTTCTCATCCTTCTACATGTATTTGAAAATGGTTGTGATAGCCTATTGTAATAGATTCTTTTGTCCTCTCATCGGCACACCTAAAACTATTGCATGTGTTTAATAATCCTCTAGAATATCTTCTAATTTATCCATGAGAGGAGTCACAATTTGGGCTTTCCAATGCCCTCTTGCAACAGTTGCAACCTAAGATATTTTATGGACTTTTCTTTTTATTTCATCAGCTTTAAAGGTATCATCCAAGATTGCAAAATCTTTTGCCTCGACCCTTATATAGCTATATTTTCTTTTACGAACAATCTATGATAACCACATTGGAAGTAGATGGTCCATATGTACCCATTTCCAAAATATTTTCTCATCTTCCCCCTTCTTCTTACTGTCTCGAAGGGGATGCAACATGACTGGGATGAGATGGCTCAGTGTTGGGAGTGATATTTCCTATCTTGGACGAGATGGCTCATCAGATTTAAGCTCTTCTATTTCATCCCCCTTGTTTTCCTTTACCTGCCAAGATTGCATTTTCTCTGGGGTTGCCTTCTACTATTTTGGAGATTGTTTTGGGAGATTGTCCTCTTGCGATGCTATAGGAATTTGTTGTATGGAGATTCTCCTTCTTCTACTCACAGGTCCATTTCCCCTAACATGACATATAAATCATCTTCTCCTTAGTCAATTGCTAAAAATTGGTGGAGTTGTCCTTAGTGAACCTCTTCACCTACTAATTCTAGGATCTCCACTTGAGGAAAGTCTTCTTCCACTTGTGGTTATACCTTGGTTGGTTTATCTTCTTCTTTTCTTGCCTTCTCCACTTCTATCTCAATATTTGGATTAGTGTCAATGTCATGTATTTCCACTATACCAGAAGGTGGTTGTTGCTCTGTTTGCTCCTATGTAGGGCTAGTAGGAGGGAGTGTTACAGATTGTTCTTTTGCAACAGCTTCTCCTTGAGGGAGGAGCTTGTGATTCAACTACTCTCGCAGTTCTTTTCCTTCTCTAAAGGGGGGCCTCTTCCTCTTCAATCTTTGACCTTCGAGGTCTTTTCCTCAACCTCTTATAAATCCTAGGAGGCCTCGAGCATATTTGTCTTCTTAAGCTTAATCTTTATTGGCTTAATTTTAGGTTGAGAAGAGGAGAGAGTGGTAGTAGTAGCAGCAACAACAGTGACTTTTTCTTCTTGTGTAGCAATAGTTGCTTTCTCTTTCTCCTCTTACTACGTTTGGACTATACTAGGTATCTTTTCAAACATCACCCTAGCATGTCCTAAAGGGTGTCATGAAAGACGTGGCTTAGGGACTGATTTCCTGCACTTGGAGGTGCTAGGTTTATCTTTTGGTTTACTTGGCTTAGCAAGCCAATCTTGAGTGCACTTACGGACTTCCTGAGCACAATGATCTATATCCTTCAACTCCATTTCATTCACATCTACATTGTAAATCGCTCGATCAAAGACCTTATTGCATTTGCACGTCAAATGTAATTTGTTTTCACTTTGGCCTTACACTCCTCTAAAACATAGAAGTTTGCATCTACATTGTAAATTGCTCGATCAAAGACCTTGTTGCATTTGCAGGTCAAATGTAATTTGTTTTCACTTTGGCCTTACACTCCTCTAAAACATAGAAGTTTGCAACATCTGCAACCAAATCAAGGTCCATTCTACAATAATCCCTTACCCTCAGCTCGTACTCATCAACACAATTAGCCCAATGATCTGAAGTGTGGTACATGCTTGAAGTTTGTACCCATACGTGGTTGAATGTGCTAATGGGATCAAACTTGTCCTTGGCAATCTTTATTGTTTCCAAAGCGAATTTTTTCCATTCAGGACCAACAAACTTGGCAATCTTCATGTACATGCAAGTGTGGGCTCCTACCTTGATTGGGAACTGGAAACATGATTTGTGTTTGCTCACTATGAGCGTGTGAGCATCCCCCACTTGTATGCATATTTCCAAGACGATCAACCTATCACAAGGGTACCTAGAGAGCTTGAATAGTGGGAGTGTACAACCAACAACCTGAGGTATGAGAAGGTTCAGAACTATATGGAATAACTCCCAAACTTCTTGATGTGTTGATGCCTTAGGGGAGAGCCTCTTGGCAAAGTCCCCCTTAATTGTCCCGATAACTACAAAAACAAATGCATCATTCACTATCTTGTACTTGCCCTTTTCAGTACTCCTCCTGAGAGTTAGTTGGAGATAGTGATTATAAATCCTAGTATTTGGATTAGTAAGTGATCCTTTAGTCTTTAGCCTTGTGAATATTGCTTGAGCAGTGAGGAGGTACATAAGATACGAGGTCATGTAGATCCTCATATTTGTCTTGACCTAAACTAATTGAGTGCGGAAGTTGTCATTGATGACCTTCCCCCAATCAATCTTTTCTTTCTTGTTAATTATGGTTTTGATGAACAAAACCATGCAGAGTTCCAATTGCTTGGCTTGAGGCAAACCTACTATTCTACTCAAGAGAGTGGTGTAGTCTTTGGCCTCCGTATGAAGATATGCCCTATGGAGGTTCAGCTTATTCAAGTTTTGCCCCTTATTGAGCTTCTCTACCAACTCATTGATATACCTAGTATAACCCTTGTCCAATTGGTAATAGTTCTCTTTAATGTCACCTTGGCATATGTATTATATGTTGGTATATGTAAAAATTGTTCAATGATATTTGGGGTGATGTCCAGAATCACCCCACCGAACTTGGCATAAACCTTCCCCTTCTCAGTCTGATAGTTCTCAACAAATGTCATGACGAGGTCAAGGGACTACTAGGAGATGGGAAAACTAGCTACTTGTACCAGTCCAAAAGTAACAAGGAAAGAAGCCCAATATGATCTCCCCTAGGGGTTGGCCATCCTCGTCAGAACTCCCTCAAGTCTACATAACCCATGTCTCTATTCATGATTTCCTAGTGCTTGTTCACTAGCTTGGATGGTGGGAGGTAGCCCTAGAATGTGTACTTCATCCCAGGGGTAGTTGTTGCATACCTTCTACATGCAAAGCAAGAGTTAAAACCATGAAATTGTCTTATTCACCTAGCTACTTGCAAGAAAACAAACTAAACTAATTCACCATCAAGGTCAAACAGTGACTATTAGGACTCCATCCATTTTGCCTTCATTTGTCCTTAGAACAATCATAGGAATAGAGCATTCAAGGTTTGTGGGTGCAGACACTCCCGAACGTATCATTGATCCTTACATTGTTCATATCCAAGCCTCAAAAGATTAACCCCTTTCAAGGATCAAGGGTGTCACCATCTCTAATCTTTTGGAGGATGGGGGTGGTGACACTCTCGAAAAGCGCTTATGACTTCAATGTTAAGGTGGACTAACTTTTGAAGAAACTATGTTTAGATGACCAGGGATGTTGGCATCCCCGATACTTTCGAGGGTTGGGGGTGTCAACATCTCCGATGGGACCTTTAGGCTTGGTCGTTAAAAACCAACCCATCTTTTGATATAACCCTCACTATGTTGATTTTCTTTTGGTATAACCCTCACCACGTCAATTTTTTTAAGGACCGAGGATCCCCTTTGACTACTTCGATCCCTCGATCAGTCAAAGAACAAAGGTCTTTCCTGGATTGAGGGTGTTGAATTCAAAAAATTTGACACTTGTTCATTTTCAACCTGAGGCTAGGATTTTTGCAATTTTTGAAGGTCGGGTTTTCGCTAGTTCTCTTGTTTGTTTTAGGCCTAAAATAAGGTTTTTTGATGCACCGGGTCATCAATCCAATCGAATCAGTGCTTATTGAGCAGAAAACTAATCTAAGCCCTACACCTATCACTAACTGTTGCTAACCAAATGACGAAGAACAACAACTAATACAATGACAACAACAACCAAAACAAAAACACAACAAAACACATGGGTGCAGGTACAAACCCTACCTAAAAATAATGAGGCGAAGGTCCAATCAACAAAGGGATAGGCTGCATAGTCAATGATCTTGCTAGCACATGTTGATAAATCTAACATCGTAACGTCTGTAAGAAACACAGCAGATTCCCATTAATCTATCCATAACAAAGTTAACAAACTTGACTAGTAAAACAAGTTCTTAGAACCAAGCAAGACATCACAAAAGTTAACATGTCAAGAGACAAAAATAAAATAAAAAGTGCATTATAAAACAGAAATAAAAAGTGCATCACAAAAGTTAACATGTCAAGAGACAAAAATAAAATAAAAAGTGCATTATAAAACAGAAATACAACCCCCAAATATCTTAAAGTGTCAGCTTCACAGTAATGATTAGATACCCACGTCACTATCATAAACAATGCAAAAAAACAAAAAATCCTTGAAAATGGCTTCCCCAACTAAAAGCCTGAAGAAAGTGTTGCTAGGGATCGAGGTCTGCTACACAGGAAATTTTGAGGCAAAACACTTAAATGGCTCTTTCACATTCTTAAAAAACCTCACAAAGGACTGTCAAAAAGCCGGTAATCTTTTTTTCTTCTCTTTTGTAGAATCAAGTCTGGCTTGCCAAGTCAGCTCTACTTGCTCTTCTTAGTTATTAATCCAGACAAGCAAGTCAAAGAAAGTTGAGCACATAGCAACGGTACTGCCATACTCATATCAGCATATTTTATCTAGTTTTTCATAAAAGTTTGAACATTATCTACACTGCACTATCATATATAAAAAATAATTTGAAGAGGGACCCAGTTAAGGTGTTCTTACACATTAATTCTACACTATTTTCCTTCGAACAAAAAAAACAAATATACAATGAAGCTGCTTTGACAGTAAAACTTAATTCTTTTCATAAATCAATATCATAATATGTGCTTTTAAATTCCTGTACATGCTGTTTTCCTTGGAACATTTAAAAAATGTACAAAGAAACAGCTGCTTGGATAATAAGAATTAGATTTTCATAAACCCGAAATATCAAGATATATGCTTCACAATATTATGCCTTCTAATTAAAATCTATCAAAACCATTATTACACTAAATCTAGCCTCGGGTTATCCATTTTCTAGGAAATTCTGAAACATAAGTGGATGAGAATTTAGACTTTTTTCATAAGCCAATAATACCAAAATATGTGCTTTTACATTCCAGTGCAATATTGCACCTTCAAGTTACAAGCTATTACTATCATTATTACACTAAATATAGCTTAAGGTTGTTCATTTTATAGGAGATTACGAAACACTGGTGGCTGGCACCAAATCATTGAAAAAATTTGAATAGTAAACTGGGATAAACAAAGCGAGATTGCCAATCAAATAAAACACATAATAACCATGGTTTCAAAGGTTCAATGTTTAAATTATCTACAGTACAGCAAATTTACTCAGCTTCAAGTGACAGAACCCAACTCAATAATTTCAAAAGATACATATGTCCATCGTGACTGACTAGAGAATCAGGCCCTGAGCAGGTGGTGGTTTAGTTGGTTCCCCAGATGCCTGTGTAGAAGTATTGTGAGACGAAAATGATCCACTATCATATCGTGGTAAGCTAGAATAATTTGCCGAGTTTCTAGCTGAGCTAAGTGGCTCATATGCATTTGCAGGTTCATTTAGATGAACTTGTGCAAAATCGTGGGATAGATCTCCCCTTGATGCAGGATTATCATCATTCTTTTGTCCTTCAACCATCTGAACCTTCTCTTTAGTTTTGGTACCAACATCTTCAGCCGCCTTTGCAACCCTACTGAATGCACCAGTCACCCATGATGCTCCAGTAAAGACATACTTGTTCTTCATAAGAGCAGAACCTGCACTATTAACTTTCTGTTCTGCTGCTGCAAATGCTGATTTGGTTTTCTCTGATACTTGAAATTTTTGATCCACTGACCTTACTTTCTCATTTACAACAGCAGAGCCAGCACTGAGCTTTTCAGTGAAACCAATTTTCTTGTCCAATGATGTTACCTTAGCGGAAGCATTTGCTGTCAAACGATGCTTGTCATCAAATGACTTGGCTTTGCCCATGGCATCCTTTCCAAGAACAAACCCTTTTGCAAGCATGGTTGTGACAACATCCTGAGCCTTATTCACAGCACCACCACCTCCAGTCAAAGGAGTTCCTTCCCTTGGCTACAAACACATATCAGCCATGCAAAAGCAAACTTCAATACAATCTACAAAAGAAAAAATCAGTAAAAGAGATAATAGAATCTTAAGCATTTTTGCATTGAAACACTCTAATTCAGTATGTAGCTTTCTGAGAGAACCTACCACATAAGGTGGAGGTTGATTATCATAAGCCTCTGCATGTGGAGAGTAATGTTCAACAGGCAAGATGTTAACAGACTGATCTACAATTGTTGCTCCCTAAATTGATAAACATTTGTCAGTTAGAAAATTCCCTATCTATCACAGAAACATAAACCACAAAAGTATAAATTATACATAAAAATTTAGAAAGAGAGCAATTATCATGAGAAATTGTTTAAAGTAAGTCATAATAATTGAGATGCTCTTACCAACTGTGTAGTTACACATTTATCCCAATCATTCTGTTAGAAATAATTTTAAGAATTTATTGAAATTGGCCAAAGCCTAAATGAATCTATTAGGAATTTAGGACTTCACGAAGATAAACCACAAAAATGCACCTTCCAGCTTATTAACAAAAATTACACCAAGATCCCAATAAATGCTCATGACAAATTAATATTCAAAAAGGTTTTTGTAAGAATTCCAAATTGATTTTTTTTTATCAAAGCAATATTAGCCAACTTTAAAGGCACTATCTATTAAACCATGTTGATAAACCATATGGATGCTAGAGTGAAAGTCTGGCATCCAACAATTATGCAACTAAACTTTGCCCCTAATTTTAGCCAATTAGTATTTCGTTGAGGAAAAGGCAAAAGACAATCAATCAACTATACATGAGACACTATCTAAACAAATTAAAAAATTGAACGGGAGAGTACCTAAACAACAAAATAAAGGTAAAACATTTAAGACTCTCGGTCAACCATCGCATGGAAGGAAGCAGTGGACGGGCTCAACAGAGACCATCGCCATGGGAGTAAAAACAATGCAAGGGCCCAACAGAGACCATCACCATGGGGGTAAAAACAATGCAAGTACCAATTATTGGCAAAATATATCAGATGTAGGTTTATGTGGATCCAAAGCTACTTTATCTCTTTATCTCATATGCTGGAATCTTAAGTAATTATTGATGAACTACCTTGTTTACTCTTGTTAAAATCGCATATAAGTCACATCGTTCAATAAAATGCATCTATGATTTAAGCAGAAAAACTACTATAATGAGATAACTGTCACTTCAGAAAGGACAAACCTGGGTTGTCAAAATGTGCATATTCAACCCTTTTTAGATTGTGCATCATATAAATGCACATACCCAACCCTTTTTATGGCATACTGACACTGTGCAGGTGTGGGTGCAGGTGCAAACGCAAACTTAACCCGTTTTGCAACAGGTGCACCTTAATTTTTTGCCTATCAAACCTTTTTTAGGGCACACCTACACTGTGGATGTGGGCGTGGGTGCAAATGCAAATTTAACCCCTTTTGCAAACAGGTGCCCCACCTTGATTTTTTGCTTACACCCTTCAAAGTTTTGAACATCTTTAGAAAAATCCCAAAACAAGGTCAATGCATTTTAAAAACATTAAAAGTAAAACAAAAAATTACAAATTTTACTCACTTAACTCATTCATGTACATCTCCTTTTGTGGCATAGCAGCAGGGATAGAAATGAGCTTAGAATCCAGATTACCCACCTTATTGCTGCATGATAATGAGAAGGACAAGGATCTCTCTAATTTATATGCTACAAATCCTCACTTCAATTTTTTTATTTGACCTTTACTAAGTTTCATGCTTATCTCATGCTGCAAACTCCTATGTTCATGATCTTATTTATCTTTTGTGTTTAGCGATTTGCTGATTTAGTTTTGATATTACATAGCATACCCAAGTTTTGTACGCTTGTACCAATGTACCATGGTTTTGGGAGTTCGCATCAGAGGATGTATACCTGTATGTGGCTCGCCATTTGCTAAGGAATCCATGTAACCTCAGTACAAACCAAGACCACTGATTTATGTTATCCCTAAATTGTTTTTGAGGTTTCACTATCTGCTCATATTATCTCAGGATTGCAGAAGCGGCACTTTTTATCTGATATCAAAATTTGTATTAATGGGTTTATGTTGATAGAAGAATTGATGTGTGTGTTCTAGCAGCAACCCTCCACTCTTCTTTTAAAGTCCAGATCCCTATTAGTATTTCCTACAAACAATTAAGTTCATTCTCGACTGCTTGAAATCTACAGGGCTCAACTTCCAAGGGGCAGTGTTCACAGAGCTATATGACTTATTCACAGGTTTGAAAACATTATGAACATGATGAAAATATATATTACATTTAACATCTAAATGTAATAACCTGAACAGAGGACAAAAATAATACTCATTTTTGTTCCCTTGTAGTGTCAACTGTCACAACATAAGGAGATGTATAGCCAACAGATTGGATGCTACATGGTATGTCATTGAAGATATTTGTCATCCTTGAATGAGGCATTCAACGACACTTTGAATTCTTGCGATATATTAGTTCTTCGAATCTCTACAAGAAATTTCCATATACATCTCCTAGAGCATACTGAAAGGGCATTCTACAGACGGGATTCAGTTTCTTTCTACATCATCTGTTCTCTGTTCTTGTGCAATCTGTTATTGTATTTTATTCCCTGGTGATTTCTGTTACAGTATTTGCTCCCTATTCATTTCCAGTTCAATTGGACAATTGTCTTCTCGTTATGATTCTTGTCTATTATTAAGCTTATTTATATGAATCCCACAACTTGCATGTGTCCCCTGGGCACACTTATGCATCCAATCACAGCCACCACATTATACACACAGCTAGAGCTATAATACAAGTTTATGGTATTATAGTATCTATATATACTTATAGCTATGCCATACATAAGTACTCATCTGATGCTCTATTCCCAAATGAACGATACTTTCAATACATATACTACAGAGCCTCAAGGGGTCTACATCAGGAAACCCACTAGTTTATCCCACCTGTATATCCATTATCAAGAATTTGTTACAGAACCCAGCTCCTGTTATCACCCTATCCATTCCCAAATTGCCAAGAAAATCCGGAAACAAGGAAACTTTATACCTGTCCCAGCTGAGTTCAAAATTTCCAACATCAATTTCTGTGGAATGTGCCTTAATCTATTTAAGATAAATTTCATTGAAGAAACCTATCAACAAAGATGATGAGAAACTATATAATAAATAAGGCTGTGATAGTTCTGACATTCCAGAAATATTTCTACTCAGCCTGGGTTCAGAATCAGACGCATCTGATGAGGAGCACTTCATGGATTCAAAGAAGTGGCTTTAACAATAACCCACAATTCACAGCGAACAAAGGAATACAAAAGAACCAAATCACTACAGAGTCACAGACATTGTTTAGAAGCTAAATTTAGCACAATGTCATGAAGCACCATTCAAAGAGAAACACTATACAATCCTGAAACCTAGGCCATTGCTTCTTGAAACGTGACATGCACCCTGGTCTACAGCAACACTAATAAGCTCAGCTTGTACCAATGTAGAATCCCACTGTACATACTGACTGCACAGAGATGCAAGGATATCATAGCTGCTGGGAAGGAAAATTCTGCAGATCACATGCAGGACTGCCACATTCACGCTGCATAGGAAGGAGATCATGAAATTCTAGGCAGCCATGAAGGAATATAGTGTTCCCAAACAATGCATTTGAAGAAATTGTTTGCATTCAGAAATCTGCAGCAACTGAAGTACATGTAATGGTGGACTGAGCAGATATAAAGAATGGTTAGAGTAGTGGGCAAAGCAAAGTTCTCATAGTTATTCTGCGCTGTAACCAATAGTGACAGCTTCCAATCACCATTTTCTTTTACATGCATCTGAGAACGCACGAAGCTGTTATCACTATCCCGAGAGACTCAAATCAATACAAAGTTGAAGGTGACACAACCTTCTCAAAGGGCAGCAGCTGCATGAATTCAATACGAAAGCAGAAGGCCTTCAAAGTGCTTAGCCTACAATAATACTCCCAAATCACATCCTCAAATCATCCAGAGGTGGTGGTGAAATTGTTTGAGGTATCAAAGAAGTGAGCCAAGATTGTTCCATGCTAGAAATTCTTTAACCTTCAAGCCACATTGGGTGAAAATGAATCTTTAGGAGGTTTGAAATCAAGATATTGACCTTCTCAAAACTTTAGAGGTCAAAAAGGCTGAGCAGTGGATTGAAAGGTTCAACATAATCACGCAGCACGATCAATCATTCTTGAGTGGTGGCAGAAGAAGACGGAGGAGGCAGATATAATGTCTATTTTTCCCACACACCTGTACGTTCAAAGGATATGAATTAAAAATAAGTGTCTTAGGTAAGAAATGATCTATGGACTCCTTGCACAGTCACCAACCAGTAACAGCTTCCTTTAGTGCTTTGCGGAGGCAGCAGTTCATTGGTGATTTATCGGAGGCAGCAATTCATTGGTGATTTATCATTTATCGTCCAGTGGCAATCACTTGGTAACTTGCAATTAGCAGGCTTTCATGGTGGTCAGAATCTTGTTGCAGTCAAAGGACCACTACAAAATTAATTTTGAAGGCAAGTTGTAAATGTAGAGTTTATTGAAATTTTAATGAAAATGATAACTATCATATCAAAATAAAGCCAAAAATTTACTATCCCGAGATTATCTTTTTGTTTTGCATTAAAATGTCACAATTACAATGAAATACAAAATGAAGGAGAAAACATATCACATGAACAGCAAAATTGAAGAAGTTCATGATACCCATATCAGGCATGTTGATACGACAAGCAGGTTTTCAAGGAGTGTCAAAAATTCAGATGAGCACCATAATCAGTGACTCCACTCACCATCAATTGATGAAAATTGGTGAGAAGACGCCATTCCATGGCGTGTCTCTCCAGTGATCCAGCTCAAGAGCATGATGGTGCATTTATATTCTTCTTGCAATTTGACACATCTAGACAGCTCAATCTGAAACTAGTTCTTATGCATCGTGACCAAGTTTTATTGATGAACCAACAATTATTGATAAGAGATATTTACAGCAAGTCACATTATAGTATTGCTATCAGGATTCAACTGTCTAGTTTTTGAGTCAAACTCATTGATCCATGTTTATGAGTGTGGTTCACAAGAACCCAGCTCTCATGAGAATGAGCGGTACACTTAACACTCAATGCATCACCAATGGAGAAAACTTCATGGTTAAGCGCACTTGAGTTGGGTACTGGGATTGGCAATTAATCCAAATGCAATGGGAGGATCTTAGGCATTTCTTTCCAACATCTACTTTGATCAATTGCTCATATCAATGTGCCAGAAGTTGGTATCACAAACTTCTTCTACTTCATTTGTCGTGATCGCTTCTTCAATTTGTATTCATTGTGGCCGGTTGTAGTGATGATGCAAAGCGACAAGATGATCTCAAGGTAACAAAATTTGACTTTGTTTATGGGTATATTTTGACAAGTCACTTATCATATACAGCAATAACCCGATAAAGTTTATATTTGCAGCATGCCTTCAAAATTAACTTACTAGTGCTCCTCTACCACTTGTTGACAGCAACAAGAATCTGACCACTATAAAAGTTTGTCAATAGGTGGTAAATTACCAAGTGATCACCATTAAACAGTAAATCACTACTTAAGTCATTTTATTTACCAACAAAGGATTATTTTAAACTATATATTTAAATATTTTTTATTGCTCAAGGAATGTGGGACTGTGACACATAATACCTTCTCCCCTTTAACTAACTGCTTATACTTCCATCCAAGAATGATCAATGGTGTCACTTAGAGAGGTTGAAGCTTTCAATCCACCACTCAACCTTTTGGATCCCTCAAGTTTTAAGGAAGCACTTAATCTTGATTGCGGACTTCTCAAATATTCATTTTCACCTAGAGCAGCATAAAGGTCAATGAATTTGCTAAATACAACAAAATTGGTTCATTTCTTGGATACCACAAACATGTTCATCGCCATCTCTGGATGACCTGAGCTCATTATTCAAGAGTATTATCATTGGCCAAACACTTTGAAGACCTTTTGCTCCCACCTCAAATCCACACAATTCCTGAACTTTGAGAAGGTTGTACTGCCCTCAACTTTCCATCTCAATGCTTTTCGAATACTTTGAATCCATTGGGCTTTCAAGATAGTGCCTACAAATCCATGCATCCTTTGACGCACAAAAATAAATGACTTTTGGGATCTATCATTATTGGCTTAGTTACTGATTCGTTGGCATTGATGCTGGAATCGCAGACGGATGTGTAGGGATGCGGATTCGGATCTGGATACCCTGTGGATGCGCACAGGAAGCCCATCCAGGGCAGTCAGATGCTTGCTAGAGAGAGCATCCGGCTGCCCTGGATGCGCTTCATGTGCGCATCATAGGGCATCCGGGAGCATCCAGATGCATCCGCGGCCCATGCATTGTTTTTTTTCATTTTTAAAAAGAAAAACAACTTATAAGCACTTTATAACATGTGCTCTTTATCATTTTTTTTAACCTTTTTTTGGCTCTTAAACCCTAAAACGGCCCTAAAAGAGGTCATTCTTTTTTCAACTCATTTTGTTTGCAGCTAGGCTCTCTTCTCATTTGGTCTCCATTTTGGCATTTTGAAGGCAAAGTGATTATTTTCAAAGAGGATTGTTCGTGGGGTGCGAGATAGCTTCCACAAAGGAGTTCTAAGCATCTAAGGTAAGCATTTGATCCCATTCTTGAGTCCTTTAATGATTTTTTTTGAGATTTTGATGATTTTTTAAAGTTTGGGAAGAAATTTTTCAAGTTTTTTTCATTTTTTTTAAGAAATAAAGAAACAAGTTTAGCTATCTATTTTAATATTTTATTATCTTTTTTTTGCACTTGGATGCTTGATGTTCATATTTTTTTGAATTTTCTAATTTAAATTTATTTAATTTCTTATTGTAGCAACTACAAGAAATTAGATTGTATTGTGCAAGAATGGCTGCCAGCAGTAGTCAAAGTTCAGTGGGAAGGCAAGGAGCCAATAACTTCAAAATTGATGTAGGATCTCCTTTATGGAGACATACCACAAGAATATCACAGGTTTCAGGAGGTGGCTCATATCTTTGGAAGTGTAATGTATGTGAGAGTAAACCATTCAATAGCTCATATTCTCGGGTCAAACTTCTTTTTATGGACCCTTCTAGTAAAGGAATAGGAATGTGTAAAGGAAGCAAAAATGGGAAGGGGATGTATAATGCAGAATTTATAAAAGAACAAGAAGAGGCTGATAAATAGATCAAAAAAAAATTCTTATCAACCTCCATCCAGAAAAAAAAAATGCAATTGCCCAATGAACCAGATGAAACCTCCAAACATCCATTCTTGCAAGTACCTGTATCGGAAGTCGAAGAGAAAAAAGAAGAAATTACCACCCGCAAAAGAGGTCCATTGGCCACGACATTTAAAATGGAGGCAAGAGAGCTTGCTGAGCAAGTCATTGCACGTTGTCTCTATGCCAATGGTCTTCCTTTCAACTTGGTGAGATCACCATATAGGAAGGAGATGGTGGCAGCCATCCATAAAGTACCAATTGATTACACAAGTCCCGGGTATGAAAAGGTGCATACCACCCTGTTGCATAAAGGGAGGGCTTGTGTAGAGAGATCTCTTAAACCAATTATAAGTTCTTGGAAAACTTAGAGTGTTTCTATTGTTTCCGATGAATGGAAAGATACAAAAAACCGTCCATTGATTAATGTGATTGCAGTGTCCCCCAAAGGGGCAATGTTTTTGAGGGCAGTTGATTGTGAAGGGGAAGTGAAAGATGCACAGTTCATTTTCAGAATTCTCATTGAGGCCATAGAGATGGTGGGTAGTGAGAATGTGGTCCAGGTAATCATGGACAATGCAAAAAATTGTAGGGGTGCAGGTGCTTTGGTTGAGGGCCAATATGACCACATTTTTTGGACACCATGCACCGTACACTCCCTCAACTTGGTGATGCAGCAAGTTGGCACTCAGATAGATTGGGTGAAACAAATATACCAAGAGGGGGAGGAGATCTAGATGTTTGTGGCAAACCACCAAATGTCACAATCGATATTCAGATCTTTCTCCAAATTGGAGTTGTTGAAGGTAAGTGTGATTACCAAATTTACTTTGTTTATTTAATTTTAATAAATTTTATGTCATGTTCAATTATCAATTTCTATATAAATTTGCTTAATATTTATGAACATTTTGTTATTAACTTACTTAGGTTCCTAAGACCCGATTTGTGTCTCAAACTATTGTTATGAGACAACTTGTCAAGGTGCAAGAGGCATTGAGCCAATTGGTTATTTCCAACCAATGGAGTATGTGGAAGGCTTCAAATTCATAGAGGACCCAAAAGGTCAAGGTATTGGTCTTGGAAGACAATTGGTGGGCTCGTGTGCAATTTGGATTGGATTTCACTGAGCCTATCATGACTATGCTCCGATTTGCAGACACAGATAAACCTTGTTTGGGGGATGTCTATGATGGCATGGACACAATGGTGGAGAAGGTAAAAATTGAAATACAAAAACATGAGAATGACCCCATACAATGTGAAACCTTATGCAACATGGTGGAAACAATCATTCATCGCCATTGGGAAAAGATGACGACCCCATTGCACCTCCTTGCATATGCCTTATCTCCGAGGTACTATAGTGCTGAAATACTTGGTATGCCAGATAGAGTAGCACCATATGCGGATGAAGAAGTTGCTAATGGGTGCTACAAAGCCTTTGTAAGACTCTTCCAAGATGATGAAATGCACAAAAAAGTTCAGACAGAATTTGGCTTATTTGCCTTGGGAATAAAACATAGTCCACTTGCAGTAAAGGACCAATACGACATGGCAGCTACAACATGGTGGTACCTCTATGGTCAACCATTTAAGAATCTACAACCTCTTGCAATCAAGGTCCTCTCACAAGTTTTTTTTTTTTTTGTTTACCACTTGTATTCTACAATTTAGTACTTAACATACTTTAATTTGCTTTACATTTTTATGTTTAATTTTGTGAACATTGTCTAGGTTGCAAGTTCTTATGCCGCTGAACGGAA
>MU227771.1:511209-543667 GCA_018584345.1 Thuja plicata
TGTCACCCATGAAGAATGCTCCTCCAGTTGTGCTCTTTCGGTCATCAATGTTTCCAGCCCAATCAACATCTGTATAGACTTGTAGCTCAAATTTTCCTTCTCTTTTGTACCATAATCCATAGTCCTCAGTATTCTTCAGATACCTCAGAATTCTTTTGACAACAGTCATATGTGATTCTTTGGGATTGGCAAAGAATCTTGTAACTATCTCCACTGCATGTGCTATATCTGGTCTGGCATGAACAACATACATTAGTTTGCCAATCATGGATCTATATAAGGTCTGATTTACCTCATTTGTCTCCTCTTCTTTTGTCAGCTTGCAT
Organism: Thuja plicata; assembly: GCA_018584345.1. Taxonomy (NCBI): domain Eukaryota; kingdom Viridiplantae; phylum Streptophyta; class Pinopsida; order Cupressales; family Cupressaceae; genus Thuja; species Thuja plicata. Next base: position 511,536 of record MU227771.1, read on the forward strand.
CTAATATCCATAGGTGTTCCAACAGGTTTGGAATCTTCCATCTTGAATATCTTTAGCACTTCTTTGATGTATTTGGACTGAGTGATGTATATGTCTGCATTTTGTTGAAGAATCTGTAGACCAAGAAAGTATTTGAAATCTCTAAACATAGACATTTCAAATTCCTTCCTCATTTCATTAGGAAAGGATTTGCATAATAATTTATTTCCCCCAAAAATGATATCATCAACAAAAATTTTAGCAATCAGAATATTACCATTGATATCTTCTTTTAAGTACAGATTGTTATTTTCACTTGTTCTAACAAATTTTATGCTAATGAGATATGAGTGAATTCTTTCATACTAGGCTCTCGGTGCTTGTTTCAATCCATATAAGGCCTTGTGTAGTCTACATGCCATGTTTTTCTTGTCTGGATCAACAAACCCTTCTGGTTGTTCAATGTATACCTCTTCTTCTAATATTCCATTTAGGAATGCAGATTTGACATCCATTTGGTATACCTTGAATCCTTTAAATGCAGCATACGCAAGTAAGATTCTAACTCCTATTATAGCAATGGGTGCAAAGGTTTCACCATAGTCAATACCTTCTTCTTGTGCATATCCATTGCATACTAATCTTGCTTTGTTTCTAGCGACTTCTCCATTCTCATTTAGCTTGTTTATGAATATCCATTTAGTACCGATGACATTCTTGTCATCTAGTCTTGGTACTAGTGTCCATTTATTGTTCTTCTCAATATGTTATATCTCCTCATTCATAGCACTGACCCATTCTTCATTCTCAAGTGCATTGTTAACAGATTTAGGCTCACAATTACAAAGTAAACATATGATGTTAAGTGACTTACTTCTCGTTCTTGTTCTAGCCTTCTTGTCTCCTATGATTTGATTATGTGGATGATGTCTTCTGACATACTTGGCAAGTTTCGGTTCATCTCTATGTTCATCATTCTGATCATCTTCTTCACCTTCATTTTCATCTCCATTGTTTGGAACATCATCTTGAGGATTATCCTGATCGTTGGTAATTGCAGCCTGATGCTCGGGAGTGACACACTGTTGCTCGGATAGAGTGTTAGGTTCTATATAAACAAACCTGTTGTAGTCCTCTGGTTCCTTTTTGCTTTCCTTATCATTCTTTTTTGCAAATTCATCTATTTTCACATTTGCACTTTTAATGATTTTGTTAGATGACTTGTTAAGACATTTATAAGCCTTGCTTTTGGTTGAATACCCTAGGAAGATACTTTCTTCACTTTTGTAGTCAAGTTTTCAATTTCTATCATCCTTTAATATATAACATTGACTACCAAATATTCTGAAGTAACTTACATTGGGTGTATGACCATACCAAAGCTCATAGGGTGTCTTCTTTGTGTCCTTCTTCAATTGTACTCTGTTTAGTGTGTAGATAGAAGTACTGATAGCTTCCCTCCAAAATGTTTGAGTGATGTTTTTTCAATCATCAATATTCTTGCACAGTCAACAATTGATTTGTTTCTCCTCTCAGCAATTCCATTTTGCTGTGGTGTTCTTGGTGCAGAAACTTGTCTTTTAATTCCATGCTCATTGCAATAGTCAGTGAATTCTTTTGAAGTAAATTCCCTCCCTCTATCTGACCTTAAGAATTTCAATTTCTTTTCACTTTATTTTTCTACCATTGTTTTATACCATTTAAACATCTTAAATGTTTTTTATTTATCTTTTAAAAACATGATTGTCATCATTCTAGAAAAATCATCAACAAAGAGAATAAAATACATATCTCCATAGTAGCTCTTTGTCCTCATGGGTCCACATAGATATGTATGGACTAATTCTAGAATTGTAGTATATGTATGGGTTTTTCTCTTGAAACTAGACTTTGTCATCTTACCTTCTTGACAATTCTTGCACATGATATGCTCTGGCTTAGTCATTTTCGATAAGCCTCTAACATTCCTTTTGTTGCTTATCTTTATCATGTTGTCAAAGTTTACATGACACAATCTTTTGTGCCACAACCATAAGTCTTAGTTTCTAGCCATAAAATTGTTGGAAAGTGATCAATCTTGTGTAAATGTGATTCACTTTTTGGTTGTCATTTATGGCAACACATCTGAGTTTTAGATCGATTCCTATAAAGATAAGTTTTGCTGATTCAGAAATCGACTAAGTATAGAAGCAGAGTTACATAAGTATTTTGGATATCGAAGTTCGAGATCAATGAATTAAGGCAAGCGAGATTAGAGGAAGACAATATGGGGTGTGTATGACCTCTACCTAAGATTGATTTGGTTTTGGTTATGTCTACAACGAGTTAGAAAGAATTGAAGACAGACATACTGCAACAGAACAACAATACAAAGCAGTTGGACAGTAGCAAAGATTAAGGAAGTATGACTTAGAGTCCAGGCACTCGAAGTTGGATTTTGGTTGTTGATAACCTACACATTGACTATGCAAGAGCACTGACTATGAATTTGATATTTGCTATATTAAATGTATTTTTTATTGAAGGCTGACTTTGTAATATTTGTAATATTCATATTGGGAGCCGACTTTGTAAAGTTGTGAGATATATATGTAATATCTTTTTGTTAAAGAAATGAGTTGTTGTTGATGGTTAGTTGGATGAGATGATGAGCGAATAGCAGAGCAGAGAATGACAGAGATCATTGAAGAGCTAAAAAGGAACTATTTAAGCACTAGTGTTGCTTGTTTTGTTCATGACTGAGAACACTTTGTAATTAGAATTACTTTGTAAGAGTTGTAATCTTAGTTGGCCCCTAACAGGGTGTTGTGAACCTTTAACAGGGTTGTAATTCCTTTAACAAGGAAATGTGCTATGTAATATTCAGCTCCTAACAGGGCTAGGTCTCCTAATAGGGACACTATACTTTAGTACATGCTTGTGGTTACCATCCCCACCGGGGTTTTCCCTTGGCCAGGGTTTCCTCGAAAACAAAATATGGTGTTATGAGTACTGCGTCATTTTCTTATGTTCTTTTCTTTAATGTAAGTTTATGGTTAAAGTTTAAATGGTTGAAGAATTTAATAAAATACTATAATACTGATTCACCCCCCCCTCTCAGTATTATAAAATACATATCTCCATAGTAGCTCTTTGTCCTCGTGGGTCCACATAGATCTGTATGGACTAATTCTAGAATTGCAGTAGATGTATGGGTTTTGCTCTTGAAACTAGACTTTGTCATCTTACCTTTTTGACAATTCTTGCACATGATATGCTCTGGCTTATTCATTGTCGGTAAGCCTCTGACATTCCTTTTGTTTCTTATCTTTATCATGTTGTCAAAGTTCACATGACACAATCTTTTGTGCCAAAACCATAAGTCTCCGTTTCTAGCCATCAAACAAGTGGTGTTAGTGTCATCAAGATAGAAAAGGTTACCTTTTGTCTACTCACCGGTACCAATCAACCTTCCCGATTCATTGAAGATCTTTGCCTTCTTATTTTCAAATGCTACTTTGTGACCTGAATTATTCAATTGATAAACACTTAACAAATTGTAATTCAGTCCTTTAACCCAGTAAGCATTTTCACATTTTATCAGGTTATTCAACATCATGGTTCCTTTACCTTCAACTGGACAAGGTGTATCATTTCCCATTCTTACTGAACCATCATTATAGTATTAAAAGTCTCAAAATTTTGTTTATCACCAGTCATATGGTGAGTGTAGCCACTATCTATGATCCAGACATCATTTTTACTAACTTTAGATATGAGTGCAGTTTCTACATATCTTTATTCATCTTCATCTGAATCATCCTTCATGGCTACAAATACCATCTCTATGTCTTCTTCTAATTCAATTTCAGTGTCATCAACTCTGTTCTCAGCTAGGTAACAAGCTTTCTTTCATTTGTCCTTGTAGTCTCAGGTATCTCTCTTGTCAAATTGTCAGTTGCTTCGGTAATCTCTATTTTCACCTTTATCAAACTTGTTCTCATGTGATCTGTCATTACCTCTGTCATCTTTTCTTCGGTTTGGACATCTTGCAGCAAAGTGTCCAACCTCTTTACAATTGAAACATACAAGTGGTAATTTACCTTTGTATCTGCCTTTGCCTCTCTGCAATCTTCTTGCCATTAGTGCTTCAATTTCATCAAGTCCTTGATCCTCATTATCACTGTCACTATCATTTCTAACAGCATGTCTATGACTTGAGTTACTTATCTTTAGAGAATATTTGAAAGCAGATTTTATGGATGGTAAGACACTATTATCAAAGTTGTTCATCTCAAATGAAATTAGTCTACCAATCAGACTATCTAAAGTAACTATATGTTTGCAACTGCTCTCATTTCTTGAATAGCGGAAACTCTAATAGCATAAATAGGCAATAAGGTTCTTAAGATTTTGCTTACCATTGTCTCCTCTTCAAGTACACCTCCAACTCCTCAAATAACATTTACTACCTCTTTGATTCTGCAGCTATACTGAGTAATTTTTTCTCCTTCTTTCATCCATAGGTCATCAAACCTCCCTCTTAGGCTTTTTTCCTTTGGTCTGAGTACATTGGCATCTCCTCCATGTACAAGCTTCAACTTATCCCACATTTTCTTTGCATAGGTGCAGGTTTTGACATCTTCAAACTCAACATCGGAGAGTGATGATGCAAGTTCTATCATCATGCAATTATGCTCATGCTTGACTCCTAATTGTTCAAGTGTATGAGGTCAAGTAGGCAACACATATTCAGTATCTAAGTATTGAACAATATCATTTCCAATACCTGATAGGTGGAGTCTTATTTTGCTTTGCCATGAAGCAAAGTTGTTTTTATTCAACTTGGGCACATCTCATCTATTTATCTTGTGATCTTTTGCTTGAGTTGTTAAACTCCCTTTCTAAGAACACAAGCTCTGATACCAATTGTTACTAATAACTGGGAGGGGGGGTGAATCAATGGCCTCAAAAATATTTTAATAATCAACCCTTAAAACTAAGTACCACAATATTATACCTCTAGTTATCTTCAGTCCTATAAGATGAATGCCTCCAAATGCATATATCAAATTACTACTCTTCGGAATGCTTTGTAAAACCTTCTATTGTATTTTTACCGAATAGCGGTCTGTTAACTTACCGAAAGACAATAAATTATCTAGAGTATACCGATCAATCTAGTTAAGTTAAGTGTAATGAAAAACACTAAAGTAATGACTCATAAACACATTGACACATGGATTTTTAACGTGGAAACCCTGTTAAGGAAAAAACCACTTGGGACTGGTAACCCAAAATTTTCACTCTTCTAAAGTGATCTCGGTGAAGAGCCAACCTTGTTAAAGGTTATAAACACACTGTTAGGTGTGACCTTGTTAGAGGATTTAAAATTTTAGTCTGTCACTTGATATCGGGCATCTCTATGCTACATTCCTTGATAAAACACTCACTTGGCCTGTCAATAGGTATCTGACATCTCATGATATCTTCATGATCAAACTTTTTTATACTCCTTGGGATGTATCTCAATATAGAAAGGATCTTTAAATCCCGCTCGGTTAAGAGACTTTCTAAATCAATGGTTAAACTGAAACAGTATGATTTGTTCACATATACAACTTATACTTGTAGATTTTCAGATCTATTGTAATCTCACAAAACTATTCTGATCAATATACCTTTTTTTATACCTTTGCTCCACTTTGATTCTTCTCGGTGATGTTGTGCTTTGTTGCTCAGTGTCCACATAAATCTTTAGCTCTTTCCTTAGCTTGTTAATCAGTACTCTATGAATTTTATCTTCATCATTTTCTCTTTAGCATCCTCTTTTCCTTTTCTCCCCACACCAATTCGTAATGAATTGAGTTGTCTCTTTATAGACATGATATCACCATTGTTAGGTTCTTGATCTTCTTGATGTTGGCGTGATCCACAATTCTCGCCAATTAGATTTAAAGAAAAACTCTTGTTTTATCTTGCTAAGATCTTCTTGCCAACTGGACAAAATAGCTTTAAATCAATCACTTATCTCTAGCTTGTCTTATCGATGAAAACAATGAACTACCAGTTAACTCTATATTTAGCTCTATCAACTACATATTTTGTCATTTCTGAACTCAAGTTAATTTTAGTTTACCTCTTTGATAGCGTCGGTCAACACTCCAGTTCTCCTCGGGCTTCTCCGTTGGTTTACACTATGTTTCTAGCCGTCGGATATGCTTGTGATTCTGCTCGTCGGCAATGCTCATCAGTGTTCCTTCTCGGGCATCACTGTGACTTGGCTATCGGTGATCTCTATCCATCAGGTTCTACTAACCGTCGATGTTTGTAGTCACAATGTGAATACTTGTCTTTTATGCATTACATAAAGCATAATCTTTATCTCTCTGACTCTCTGAAGTCTTTGACACTTTGATTATAACCGATTAGATTATATCAAGTTGACATAAATGACAATACAATCCATTAACTGATTTAATGTCTTGCATTATCCTTATGTATTTCGGTGATCAACTTAACATCTTCAAACATTCAATCAGTTACATGTCATCACACTCAAGTTCTACTTATGGATCCACTAGTGTGTTCAAATATGCAACTACCTATTCAAAGTATTTAACCCTCCCCTTGGAAGAGACCCTGGAATATATAATGCATTAATCAACATCCACTGAAAGACAAATTTGACATATCCTTAATACCCCAAACTCATACATATCTGAAAACAAATCCCAAATCACACTCATCCTCTAAATAACTCTATTGCATATCTACAATAGACAAGACCTAAACACCCTTGATGCCTTAGTATCTATGATTCAGAAAGCATAATGGAGACAATTTGATAACAGTACAACAACACTAAATTTTGATTCATAAAGCTAACTATTACAATGGATATCCTTCTCTGAAACCAAAAAGAGATCAAGAACACCCTATATGAAGAGAAAATGAAGAATATCTACAGAGGAACCACGCTTGGAACCTGCCTTCAAAACAAAGGAAAATGGAATCCTCTTTGGAACCTCCTTGTGCTACAGAAAAACTAGAACCCTTACAACAGAGAAAAGAAAGGAATATATAGAAGAAGAAAACCCTAGAAAATATATCCATTTGACATATGTACCTCCATGAAATCTGATTTGCACTGACTTTCTTTCTCCAAACGATTGACTGATCTTTCTTTAAAAGATCCCAAAAAGAATTTGATCAGCATCACCACCTATCTGAAAACATTAACTCGGCCAATAAATACAGATTGATCAACAATCTAGTCAAAATATCTAATCCTACAACTACAATGAACCGCCATACGACTGGAAACCCTTTGCAAAGGTTTGAATATTCAAATAATACCCGTTCCAACGGTCACCATAGCGCAAAAACACTATCAATGACCTAGATCAAACCCTAAATTCATCTTTAAAATGTGGTTGTCATTCTTTTAAAACACCTGTGAGCCTGAGAAAATGAAACACTTAATCCCAATCAGGGACTCCTCGAACATCCACGCACGGAACTACTTTATTGGCCTTGGACATTCTTTATCCTTCTTTACCTGTGCTGACCGAGCTAAACAGGTGTCACTCAGGCGTGATCCCGTGAAGACTATCCATCGTACAACTCACAATCAAGGCATCACGCCTACCATCGGATTGAATCAAATCTACTTTACCTTTATCGTTCTTTGAAAACCCAGACCCACAATCTAATCTGGATGCATGTCGCAAAGGCGTGATTCCATGAAGAAAAAACTATCCTCATCTTCCCTTCGCAGGATCACACACACCGTTAGATCCAATATGATCTGACTTCTCATTAACCTTTTCAAAACCTCAGACCCACAATTTGATTTGGCTACATGTCAATAAGGTGTAATGTTGCGGTGAATAAACTTTGTGCAACTTCTGTTCACGGGATTACACCCACCGTTAGATGAAATATGATATGCTCGACACTTTACCTTTCTTTGGCTCTACCTTTGTCCCACCACTTTCCACGTATCACATAGGTGTGTTTCCGTGAAGAATATATTCCATTTAGCTTTTGATCCTAGAATCACGCCAAACGTTCAATCAAATTAGATCTGAACTGACTTTATCTTGCCGCTAGCCTTGAAAATGCTGACCCCACAATATGAAAATGGACACTTGGCGCCCAGGCATGATTCCTTGAAGGGTAAATATCGGGCACTTTGCGATCAAGGCATTACGCCTACCGTCGGATTGAATCAGATTTGATCGACATCTTGCAATAAATAAAACACCGCGGGGACATTTAATTTAGGAAATATTAAAATGAGCCCCGCTAGGACTTATGACATATTTAAAATGCAGCCCCACACATGATGACTTAAAACACATGGGATAAAGTGACTTAAGTGGCCCAAAAAGGTAATGCAAGATTATAAAAGGCATAAAGGACCTAGGGTTTAACCATCATGGAAGCTAGGGTTTAAGGACTAGGCTCAAACATAGTAGAAAAAGATAGGAACAACACCATGGTAACCAAACTTTTGCAGTCCTAACAGTGGCTCTAACTGAGGAAGGTTGATTGCAAGATCAACACTAGAACACTAGCACTCTGGGATGTAGACCAAGGACAAAAACAAAAATCCTATAGTAAAAAATATAGGAATATGTACAAATATACATTATTTCTTAACAGAGTCAACTTATCCCTGGCCCCCTTTATTTCCCTAATTTGAAGGAGTCAAATCAGGCTTGATGGCCCTCTTCCATCAAAAAACTTTTGATTCAGCTTGCCTTTGTCAAACATATGATTCTGATCACCCAGCAACATGACCAATTTGAGAAAATCTTTGAACAACACTTGGGTAAACAAGGAAAACTTGGCAACATTCAACATTCTGCCATTTTGAACCTTACTTTCACTTTGTGAAAACAAGGGTAACATGAGCCTAATAAAAACATAGTCCTTATAAGGGACTTTATCATCTAGCATCACAGACTCAAAGTTACAAGGCAAGATAATGTCAGATCCATCAAAACACTCTCCAAAATCCATCCCACTACAAAATTCTTGAAAATACCTGTCATGTTGGACTAAATTCACCATGTCAACATACTTCATATCCCACTCCTGGAAAAAGGAACATAGCTCTGGCTGAAGAAAACTGCCTAGTATATCTTTCCAACTTTGACCTACCTCTACATGAAACAAATCAAATTGTGGTCCAAATAAGCCACCATGAGGCTTTTCTTCAACATCTTTATCTTGACCCAACTCAGTGCTGCATAAAACATTATCAACAACCCCTATTTGTTCACTATAAAATAACATTTCCATATTTGTGTCAACCACATCAGAACAATCAGTACTTAAATCAAATATGAATGCATCCGTTTCCAAAAAAGTGGTCACCTCTTGTATCTATAACATAGTAAATATCATGTTAAAAACTTTCATAAACTGGTTCATACAAGTTAGACAGTGACCCACCATTAGCAATTTCATATTCATTTTCATGATCCAGAGGATCCACAATTTCAGATTCATGACTGAGACCATCTTCCACATTATTAAGATTATTTATGGAATCAATATCTATTTGATGAGTTGGCATAATGTTGTCTAAAACTAGAAACTCACATATTGAAATATTTTCAAAAATATTTTGAGCTACTACAATTTCATATTTTGGTTCATATAAACCCTCATGTCCCTAGGGTCAACAACCTCACATGGAAAATTATAGGATCCAAACATACAAATTGAACTATCAATATTATTACCATTATTGCAATGTTGTTCAAACTGAAAAATCAACACACCCGAGCCTTTTACTTGAATTATAATCACCACAAGGTTTCCCTTGATTTTTCTTTGGTGTAAACTTCTTGTATGAGCATTCTTTCTCCAACATCTCTATGTTAACATCATCACTATCTAGGATAAAAGAATTCATCATTGTTTTAAGAAAATCCTCGTCCTCATAATCATTTCCAACACATGACAAATCTACATCCTCTTCACAAGGCTACATATAAACTATCACCTTATCTTCAAAAAGCTCAGGGCCATTCTAGCACCATGAAACCTCTTTTTCAACCAATTCCTCACACATATCCTCTTGAACATCCCCATGTAACAAAAACATGGGTTGAGAAACATCATCCTCACTATCAACATCAACAAAGTTTGATAGAACCTCACCATTTGGGACTTCAACATCATCATTTAATAAAACACCTACCCCCTCTTTACTTTCCACATTTGACTGCAAACAATTTGTTTCTGCAACCTCATAACTAGAATAATTAGTTTCCATTTTATAAGGTGCGTAACCCCTATATATATATATATCAAGAACATTATACAATTCTTCACTAACCATGTTACCATCGATGTAAGGGGCAACCACTATTTGTAGAAAACATTCTTCATTCACATTTTGTTTTGAATTATAATTTAAATCATGGTTAGTAAGATCAACAGGGATAAAAACATCTTGACATTGATTTTCTTTTCTTGATCCACACCTTTTTGTTGCATTTGATACATTATGACAATGAATCCCAGCAGATAGAAATCCCCTTAGGATTCCATACTTTAAATTATTTTCAATATCTATTGCTGTCAAAAAAGCCTGATGCAAAGTTTTAGGCTCTTTATCTCTCAACAAGTAGCTCGTCGTTTTACCAAATGCACCTAAATAAACAACCAAACAAACAACATCTTTTGTTCTGAACTTCATTGGGATTTGACCTAATACTCTTGCAAATCTAAGATTGAAAGGAGGAACCAACTCATCATTCTGTATTTGTACCTCCATGAAATTATTTATCACTATAGATGGATTAGCCCTTTCACCAAACTGCTCCAAAATAGTTGAACTTAACTCTTCCCACGAAGAGATAGAACACTCTGGAAAAAAAGAGAATCGCTTCCTTGCATCACCTTTTAAAGACTGGAAGAAAACCTCATAATGTTGTCCTCATATTCAATATCAAAATCCTCAATTAAGTCCTTGAACTTTCTATAATGCTTTTCAACATTTTCCTCTCTCCCACCTTTGAATTTTGACAATTTTTCTATGATCTCGGGTTGAAAAGGATTTGGGTAACCATGAATGCCTTCAAAATTTAGAGTTGCATAATACTTAATATTGAAACTCTGTCTACTACACTGTTGTGACATCTTAGTAGACATAATTGCATTTGAATGTATGCAAGGCTTGAAAGATTCACTATACATTTATACTTGCACTTGACTTTAAAACACAATCAATCATAAGATGGTTACACAATTTCTCTTTCTTCTCTCACAAATAGTGCTAACCACTTAATAGGGAAACTTTTAACAATTAATTTTCATGGAACAATAATTATCCAATGAAAAACAAAATATCTAGATGTGATGAAGTTGCTACAAAAATATTGATCTGAAGTCACCTTCACATCTTCATTGAAATCTTTGGTAGAGTCACCACCTCTTTGCAGAGGACAAATTAGAATCAACTGAGATCTCTTCACCCCACTCTGACCTTCTTCAAAACCAGAAAAATCACAACACACCCCACTAATAGGGTCTCATATAGATTCCTCCTTTGACTATGCTCTCAGTCATAGGAGTCCAAAAATATGCTTCATCATCACTGCAACTCCACCTTTCTTTAGTATTTCTCCAAACATGCACACTGGTACAATCAAAGAACTCAGAGTCGCCACTCACCACTTGTGAGATAATATATGTATATCTTTTAGGAATTTGGACTTTTAGACACTTTTGCAATGACAGACAAAAAGAAACCCTGACTCACTTTATAAGTAAGAGGAATACTTCTTTGTAGCACATGACTCTATAACAACCATATCACTCTTGGATTGATTCAGCAAGGCAAGGAAATAATTCTCCTAAACTTGCAGACAATTATGTACAAGTTGTTAGCTTTTGTTCCCCCAATAGAGTCTCTATGTTGTTGTTGACTCTTGGATGGACTAACTCCATCTGAAAATTTGATTTGATTTATTTATACCAGAGTCTCCCTGATAAGGTCTACAAGACCTTTCTATTTTATGTTCCTAGTAGAGTTGCCAATTTTGTTAGCTCTTTTTCTTGCAATCTCCTTTCGTAGATGAGATTCTGAGACTAGGTTGTGGGATTAAAAACCTAGGACACAAACTCAACACCCTCAGCAGAAAGGAGACAAGAGAAAGCCAACATTGACAAGGTTCAAAGACCTACACTTTGAGCTCCACATCACTCAAGTGTGTATACCTAATCTACACACACATAAACCGTTGTGACAAAAAATAGCTTGCAGATATATAATCGTGGAATAGATTTCAAACCTATAGGTAACATGTACCTCAACGTTTTTACCAAATCTTATGCAGTATCCCACTTGCATAAAGTATGTTTGAAAACTAGACCTATTCTAACTTCGTCTTGTACACATGAAGGGAAAATATTTTCTTTGACATATTTGATTAATGGATCCCTGAAATACCTCAGATCCGACATAGAACATTGCCTTATCCAATGGGCAGCAGATTCAAACATAATGGTGCAAAAGGAAGATTAAGAACAAAGAAAACAACATAGTCTGATATGTCTAATGCCTTACATAAAACATACCCTGTCACTCAATTTCTACTTATGGATCCACCAGTGTGTTCAAATATGCAACTACCTATTCAAAGTATTTAACCCTCCCCTTGGAAGAGACCTTGGAATAGATAATACATTAATCAACATCCACTAAAAGACAAGTTTGACATATCCTTAATACCCCAAACTCATACATATCTGAAAACAAATCCCAAATCACAATAATCCTCTAAATGACTCTATTGCAGATCTAAAATAGACAAGATCAAAACACCCTTGATGCCTTAGCCTCTATGATTAGGAAAGCATAATGGAGACAGTTTGATAACAATACACCAAAACTGACTTTTCATTCATAAAGCTTATTAAGAATGGGAACACTGAGGGGGGGGGGGGGGGGGGGTGAATCAGTGTTCAACAATTAATAATTTTCCACTTCTTGAAACTTAGCCCAATTACTTAAATACTGAAAATGAATAGCAAAGCATATAAAACCATAACACATAACACAAGATATGTTTACGGGGAAACTTTGGCCAGAGGAAAACCCCGGTGGGAATTAGTACCCACAAATAATTGCACTAGTCTTATGAACTTGTTAGAGTTCATTTTCCATGTTAGGAGCAGTCATTACAATGTTGAGTACAAGGAACCTGTTAGGAGTCTACAAACCCTATTAAAGGTGGATGGCACACTGCCAGAGCTCACTGCTCAAAGAAGAAGGCTACAACCTCCTGAATATCAGATACACACTATATCTGGAAAGGGGAACTACTGTTATGACACTGCTGTCTGACTAGTTCATTTTATGCGCTTTAACTCTAACCTCTGGTAGAGCTTTAACTCATACTAAATATACTTCTTCTCTTCCGTATTTGTCTGTTCTTTTTGTCTTCCTTACATTTATGCTCCATACAAAAACACATGTCAAGTATATATACATGTCGTAATGGACGCAACCAAAACTAAGACTGACTCGGCCTAAAACCAACACACACAACGCTTCCAAATTGATTGGCTTAAGCGTGTTTACAAAATTGATAATGACATGATTACAACACTATTAAAATAGGCGCATAGCCTTAACAAAATAAAATGATATACGCTAATCAAAAACTTGTTGTTGGCTCTATGCTCTATTCTGCTGAACTGCTAGTGACATTTAGACTTGTTGTAACTTCATGATATTGTCACATCTGATCTTGCGTGTTTAGACTAAGCACACCAACATATCAAAAAACTTATATCCAAGGGTGCATACCATAACTCGATCATATTCATGTGCGTTGATGCTCTGATCATCAAGTGTATCGCTGTCTGCATTGTCTTCTATACTTAGTCAAAATATGAACTTCAAAGTTTGTGAACTGACTGTCAAAAGTCCATATGACTTTGTTGCCATAATGAAAACACAAAACTAGTCATATAATCATAGCAAAGTCAACTTGCCAACAATTTCCCCCTTTGTCATTAATGGCAACAAATGAATGTGGCCAAGTTACTAAACTTTGACTTAAAACAAAAAACTGCTATCATACTGGTATAATCTTGGTATGTTGAACATCATATGTGAACTTGTCTTATGCTATATACACTACTCCCCCTTTGACATTATTGACAAAGGTGCCAAAAAAATTAAAAAAATTGAAGTCTCTAAGTACTTACTCAGAGTACACATCTGGATATGCAATCTGAAGGTTTTTGATGTCTTGCTGCCAAAATACCTCAAGTGCATCAACAATCTAAAGATGGGTGCATAATGCATATGTAAGCTTCTCCATCTTTTCCAGATTCATGCAGGGGCTATGATCATAAGTAGAAATTATAGCATCAATATGCTTGATATTCTAATTTATTACATCTAATGAGGGTACAAGTGCATTTCTCAGCTGTGTTTGCCTAGCCTTGATATTTGCAATCTCCATCTTTGCTTTCTCTATCTTGTCTATCTGCCCTTGATAAATGTTATTGCAAACATTGATGTCTTAAGAAGGGTCTTCAACTGATTTCCTTACTATTGCAATCAGAGAGTCTGCTTCCTGAATCTTTTTAGAATATTCTGATGTAAGTTTGTCTTTGTCCATGCAATTAGCTATCAATTTTCTTCCTTTTGCTGCTAAGTCTTTTAGAATTGTTTGTCCCATCTTCAGTGAGTTAAGGTCTAATGAAAAACTATTCATTAGGTCATTCAACCTTTTCTTGTTGTACTTTTCTTCTGCAATTTTTGTTGCTGACTCTTCTAAGCCCGAAAAGTTTTCTTTGAAACTCATCAAGATGTTCTTAACATCATCTACTGACTGAACATTGACTAATTTCTTATCTGCAGGCACTAAATTGTTCAATATGATAACTGATTCAAGAAAGAGAGGGTTTCTCATTACTTGATTTTCTTTTGCTTTCTCCAGTTCCAACACACTTATCTTAATCAGATCTTCTTCTCCCCATGAATCTAAGCTTGTTGAATCAGGAGTCAAACTTGACAACAATGATATGGATGGTTTGGCAGAGGGAATAAAGATTGCATTTTGACTTACATCCATATATTCACTCTTCACTGGGTTCTCAACATAGGGTGGTTCATTGGGTTCATCCTTTTTATCATTACTCTGACATGTTGTATCTTCACTTGGGACTTCTTTTTGCTACAAAGATGCTTTATCACTGCATAGGATCTCAGCTTCTTCAATACTCACAAAGGCTTCTTCAAACTTATCCAAATCATTATCTAAGGCTGACATGGTTATCTCAACATTATTTATCATAATATTTTCATCTGTGTCTTTAACTATATCAGAGGGTGTTGAGACTTTAGGCGCAGAATCTAGTGGACCTGTAATAGACACATTAGGGATCACTAATTCTTTTCTTTGCTCGGAGGGAACTGGAGTAACTTTGGTTATAGGCGCAGTTGAAGGGTACATGTGTCTATCCAGAAACACTTTCTCAAATGCTTTTTTTGTCTCCTTAGCAACCAACTCAAAGTCTTTGTTCATTATTTGTAAAGTTCTGGTCTTTGATCTCAAATGAGGCTTTACAAAATCTAACAGGACCATCTTTTCTTCAAGTGAACAAATAGGAAGGGTGTTGTCTAATGTTTTCTCTCTAATCCTCATATCCTCTTCTAAAGCTTGTCTTTTCAATGAGTCATATGTTCCATATTTTATCTGGGATGACTGTCTTAAGTTCCAAAACTGACTTTTTGAACTTAATCATATGTGTGATAATCATAGAATGTATTTCTGATTTATCAATCTCTTGATACTTATCATAGACATTTGCAATTGAATCTAACCTGCCTTCATCAATGATTCTAGTTCTCAAAATTTTCAAACTAGGTTTGAATCCTACCTCAGGAGGTGCTTGAGTATTCTTTACTTTTCTAAGAGTTGTCCTTGAGGATGGGTGGCTTGTGCATATTTGATTCCTTCTTCTAGACAACTTGCTTGGCACAGAGGGCGGAGAGGATTCTAGATCAATTGTAGTTGAAGGCGCAGATGTGCTCTCTCCATACTTATTCTTCTTCTTTTTCTGAATATCATCATATTTAACTTTAGTAGATGTAGATGTGTTCTCAAGTTCCTTAGCAATATTAGCTTCCCTTGATTTATGTAGGTCTTCTTGGGTGACACCATGAATTTTCAAAATATTAGAGGTAATCCTTGATGCTTTTCTCTTATTTTCTACACTGTACATGACATAATCAACTTGTCTTGTCTTTTCTCTATATGTGCCCCATCTAGGGTCATTTGGATCTTTAGGCGTGGATAGAAGGACTTGTGCATATCCTTCCAGAATATGTTCATCTACCTCATAACCAAGTGGATGAATCCATTTAGTTCTAGGCTCAACTACTTCCATGCATGTAGAATCTGTTTCCACCATAAAACATATAGTATCCTTGTATTTGTCAACTATGTTCTCAGGTATTCTAAACCTTTTCTACATCTTAATTCTGAAAGTTTTGATCTCCATATCCAGGTAATCCCTTGGATTGTTTTTAGATGTTGCTTTCAATGAAATTTGAGGCAAGGCCTGTTTGCTTTTGTCTAGGTAAAGATTAGAAACCTTACCAACAATGTGAAAGTACATGTATGTGATTAAAGAACCAAATCTAAATATTTTGCTTTTGTCATGTTTTATATCTCTAATGTTCTCTATCAACTGTGCATGCAAGATCTCACAAAGGTTGTAGTGAGTGTTATCTTTCACTATCCTTATGGCTGCCAAAACTGTAGCTACAGATACATTGTTTAATCTACTTGCATGCTGAAATTTGTATCCAAGGATCATAGCAATGAGTTTAATGTCTTTTTCTTCTATGGGCTCAATATTCATGCCGGGCTTATTACTCCTAGACTTACATGCCTGCTCAACTTGTTTCTTGACATATTTTCTTGTGGGAAGAAGGGGACCATTTTAGAGAGTCCAGTCATCTCATGGATGAGATCAGCTGTAATGCAAACAGGGACTTCACCAATCCAAAATAGATCATCATGAATCCTACTAAGTAAAATCTTAATCCATTCTGATTCATAAAACTCGTGCGCATTCACATACTCAATAATAGGGTTTTCTGAGAGATGTGAGAACTTGTTCTTGAATGAACAATCAACGTTAATCATAGATGCCATAAGCGACATTATGATGTCTTCACCTATAGACTCCTTCTTACAGTAAATGTAAGCATGAATATCCTCGACATGCACGAATTCTAACGGAGTCTTGGAAAATGCTCCTTCTATATCATCTAACACTGACTTGAATGGGTGATTCTTAAATACATATCTCTTCCTTTCAGTGATATCAAATATTACAGGAGTTGCCATTACTTACTTGCCTAATTTCTCAAATAGGGTTCCAAAAAGAGTTCTGAAATGATGCGTCCGAGCTAGGGTTCCACGAAAAATTTAACTCTCTTTGCTGATTAAACAACGGCAATCCTTCAACACTCAGATGCTTAAATCTCACGTGCTCTTCAAATTCTCAATCTCAAATTGAGAAGTGAATATAATAGATCTTTGGTGACTTATAAATTAAATTTCTGCAATTAATGCTCGCTGCCGTAGCACGGGTTTCAAATGTGAATTCCAAACTCAATTCCTACTGTAATAAAAATTGTGCGCTCTTGCACACTACTTCAATTTGTGACCAAGTACATAAAACCAAAGGAGCATACTCACGGGTGAGTATACCAGCCGTGCAGGGGTTTAGAGCTTGTCTAGCTCCCCCTATGACCATGAGGGTCATTTATCTAGAAGTGGAAGGTGCCTCCATTACAGATGCATCTACCACTTTGTCAATACCATCATATTTATTTACTTCAACCAAAATCTTGCTTGAATCTTTTGTAGCTTTCACAAACTTAACTGCTCCAGATTCTTCAAATAGAGATCCTTGAGACTTATCAGGTCTTTCTTGTCTTTGTGCTCTAGATTTGTAAAACTTTGAGATGTGTCCAACCTTGTTACAAGAGTAAAAAATGACTAGAGGTCTTGAATTTCTAGGTGTATTGATATGAGTTACCATACTGCATTGTTTAGCTCTGTGACCATTATAATTGCATATCTGACATGTAGTATTCTTAGAACTTTGTTGTGGTTGGCTTCTTTGATTTGATCTACAATGTATAGCTCTATGACCAAATTGATTGCATGAATAACAATAGCCATTGAAAGGTCTTACCTCTTTACAATCTCTTGCTATATGTCCTTGCTTGTTACAGGCATAAAAAGTTTGGTTAACTAGCTTGCGTTCATCTTTAGGTGGTTCTGCTTTAGCTTCTGCATGATTCTTAGTTTTCTTTGCTTCTGTAGAATCTTCTGGTGCTTTCATTCTTTCTTGTATCGCATTGATTTGAAATTGTGGTTCAATGTATCCAATACCAGTGGTATCACCTCTTATCTTCTGTGCATAAACCTGTGATTGTATTAGATCAGAACTTGTGTGTAATTTTTCAATACGATCCTTGACTTCTGTCAACTCAGATTCTATCTTTTCCTTGATGTTCTCCAACTCCAAGATTTTCAAGCTTGCTTGCATAAGTTCTTCATCTAATTGTTTGTTTTCTTTAGTCTTTTATTCAAGAGTTGTCTAGCTATCAGTTATCTGCTCATTCAAATCTTCAATCCGATCCTTCAGAGACATATTTTCTTCATTCAACTTTTTGACCATTTTTCCCAAATCATTCGTAGAACAATCTTTCAAATCTTTTCTCAGTTTCTTGATGAATACTTGTAAGCCATTGACTTTTAATTTTAGTTCTTCATTTTCTTTTTCAGATCTATCAAGATCTTCAAGAGTTGCTTCAAGATTTTTCTTCAGATGTTTCACTTTTGCTGAATCCATGATTTCCTCAAGTGGTTAAACTTCTCTTAGAGGACCAAAGCTCTGATACCAATTGTTAAGAATGGGAACACTGAGAGGGGGGGGTGAATCAGTGTTCAACAATTAATCATTTTCTACTTCTTGAAACTTAGCCCAATTATTTAAATACTGAAAATGAATAGAAAAACATTTAAAACCATAACACATAACACACGATATGTTTATGGGGAAACCTTGGCCAGATAAAATCCCAGTGGGAATTAGTACCCACAAATAACTGCACTAGTCTTATGAACTTGTCAGAGTTCCTTTGCCTTGTTAGGAGCAGTCATTACAATGTTGAGTACAATGACCCTGTTAGGAGTCTACAAACCCTGTTAAAGGTGGATGGCACACTGCCAGAGCTCACTGCTCAAAGAAGAAGGCTATGTAACCTCCTGAATATCAGATACACACTATATCTGGAAAGGTGAACTGTTGTTATGACACTGTTGTCTGATCAGTTCCTTTTGTGCGCTTTAACTCTAACCTCTGGTAGAGCTTTAATTCATACTGAATATACTTATTCTCTTATGTATCTGCTTGTTCTTTTTTTCTTCCTTACATTTATGCCCCATACAAAAACACATGTCAAGTATATATACATGTCGTAATGGACACAACCAAAACTACGACTGAGTCGGCCTAAAACCAACACACACAACACTTCCAAATTAATTGGCTTAAGTGTTTTTACAAAATTGATAATGACATGATTACAACACTATTAAAATAGGTGCATATCCTTAAAAAAATAAAATGATATATGCTAATCAAAAACTTGTTGTCGGCTCTATGCTCTATTATGTTGAAATGCTAGTGACATTTAGACTTGTTGTAACTTCATGATACTGTCACATCTGATCTTGCGTGTTTAGAATAAGCACACCAACATATCAAAAAGATTATATCCAAGGGCACATACCATAAATCGATCATACTCACGTGCACTGATGCTCTAATCATCAGGTGTATCGCTGTCTGTACTGTCTTCTATACTTAGTCAAAATATGAACTTCAAAGTTTGTGAATTGACTGTCAAAACTCCATATGACTTTGTTGCCATAATGAAAACACAAAACTAGTCATATAATCACAATAAAGTCAACTTTCCAACAAAGATAATTATATTAATTAGACTAGTGACACCGCACGCTTTCTGGGTGCTAAATTTGAACTGGATCAATCATAACAGTAAAGTCTGCCTGAAACCTGTGTTCAAAATTGCAAAAGATTGGCATTTTCAAGAAACGACAAGAAATATGGGAGGAGGCTTGAAGAGAAAGGAGCCGATTGACTGTACTAAATGGAAAGAGAAAAGAAAAGTATGGAGAAGAATGAAAAAAGGAGGCGTATCTCAGTATCTCGAGAAGCTCCATGGTTGGGATACAGAGATAACAAAACAGTTTGCAGAGGGTTGGAAGGATGGGAAAGTGCATTTGTGGGGGAAATATTTTACCCTTTCCATGAGGGTTATCTCAGAAATCACAGGTTTGCCTTGTGAGGGCATGAAATTATATAGGGACAATAAGAGGGATGGAACTCAAGCCTACAAGATTTTCCCAAAAAAAGAGGATGAAGAATCCCTTCTCAGTAAAGGAACAGGGGATTATGTCGACATCCAAAAAATCAAGTCTCATCGGGCTGATATTCTTACAGTCATGATTGAGTATTTCACTCTGGACGACAGATATTCCAAAATCTACAATCTGCATTTCGTCCTGGCCAACCACTTCAAGCATGGTAAAAAAATCTCGTTCCCCTTCTATCTCCTGAGTTCTTTGCATAATAGCGTGATGGAGCATATAAAGAAATCGAGCAACCCGATGCTCCATGTAGGGCTCATTTTGCTTATTTCTGAGTATGCCCGCAATCTTCCTGAGCCAATCCCTAAGAGGGTTAAAGGTAGTGTGAGGCAGGTGAAACAGGAAAGTGAAAAATAGAGTTTGAAAAAAAGGGTTAAAACTAAGAAGAAGGCTAAGTTGGAGAAGACTGGTGATGAAACCCTATAGAACCAGGGAAAAGATAAAGAGGATCAGTACAATGGTGACAATGATATTGATAAAGAGAATATGGAAAAAGAGAAAGAGGATCAGCTGAGAAAGGACAATTCTCAGATGGAAGAGGAGGAAATGCCCAATATCGATGAGGGCACGGGTGCTAATGAGAATTATGATGAAAAGGAAATTGAGGGAGATGGAATAGAGGGATAAGAAAAAGAGGAAAAGAAGAATGAGGATGAAGGTGAGGAGGGTAACATGATGCATCTGACTTTAAAGGCGGAGAAAAGGAATAGTAAAAAAAGGAGAATGGGCCCAGAAGTGGTCGGGTTTGAAAGAGATGACAGAATCCCGGAAAGCAAAGTTGATTATGGGGCTAATATGGAAGACTGGCTTAATGAGGAGATGAAGTTTATGAAGCAGCAATTGACTGAGATGCAGGAGGCAATGGAGCCTTTTAAAGCCAAGGTCGAGGAAATGGAGAATAAGTTGATGATTAAGGTCAAAGACAACAACAAAGAAGAGGACTTGACCTCTAGAGTTAATGAGATAGTGGAAGAAAAGCTAAAAGAGATGAAAGAACAAATAAGCCACAATGGGCACATGATACAGATAATCCTAAAGCACAATAATGATGGGCTGCAAGTGTCGATTCAGATCCTGAAAGTGTTATACGCTTATCTGGAAAGAAGCCTACTGGAAAACACCTCAATAGCAATTGAAGAAAAGGCTGGAAGCTCGGGCCCTGGTCCTAGAACCCGAAGCGGAATAAAAAGAAAAGTCCCTGAGATGCTAGAGCTGAAGGAGTCCATTGAGAAAATGGAAGAGATGTAGAAGGAGGCTGAGGTAGCCTACCAGAAATGATGTAATGTTTCTTCTTCTGGTCTGGAAATTTTGCTAGAAATTGTTCGAGCAGTTGTGCTAGAAGTTGTGCTGGAAACTGTGCTTATCTTTGGCAGTTTTTTTGTTTTTTCCTATTTTAGGTCTTTTGGTATCTTGTTGGGTCCTGCCTTTTGTTCGTTGTAGGCTTTCTTTGTTTGTATGTGCCTTTGATGCCTATCTCTTGTAGCTTTTTGTAAAAGGTTTAGGGTTCCTTTCAAAACCTGTTTTTACCTTAATAAAAAACTATTACAATGGATATCCTTCTCTAAAACTAGAAAGAGATGAACACCCTATATGCAGAGAAAAGGAAGAATATCTACAGAGGAACCAAACTTTGAACCTACCTTCAGAACAAAGGTAAATGAAACCCTCTTTGGAACCTCCTTGTGCTACAGAAAAACCGAAACCCTTACAACATAGAAAAGAAAGAAATATATAGAAGAGGGAAACCCTATAAAAGACATCCATTTGACATCTATATCTCCATGAAATCTAATTTGCATAGACTTTCTTTCTCCAGTTGACTAACTGATCTTTCTTTAAAATATGCCAAAAATAATTTGATCTGCATTGCCACCTATCTGAAAACATTAACTTGGACAATAAATGCATATCCATCAACAATCTAGTCAAAATATCTGCCTCTGCGGCTAGAATGAACTTCCATATGACTGGAAACCCTTTGCAAAGGTTTGAATATTCAAATATACTCGTTCCAACGGTCACCATGGCACAAAAATACTATCAACGAACCATATCAAACCCTAAATTCATCTTTTGGTAGTTGATCTTCTTTTAAAACACCCACGAGCCAGAGAAAATGAAATAAGCCCAATCAACGACTCCTCAAAAATCCACGTGGCACTACTTTATTGGCCTTGGACATTCTTTATCCTTCTTTACCTGCGCTGAGCGACCTAGACAGGTGTCACTCAGGCGTGATCTCGTGAAGACTATCCATTGTGTAATTCACAATCAAGGCATCACACTTACTGTCAGATTGAATCATATATGCTTTACCTTTATCAAAAACTTAGACCCACGATCTAATCTGGACACGTCGCAAAAGCGTGATTTCGCAAAGAAAAAACTATCCTCATCTTCTGTTTGCGGGATCATGCACACCATTAGATCAAATCTGATTTGACTGCTCATTAACCTTTTCAAAACCTTGGACCCACGATCTGATCTAGCTACATATTAGCAAGGCATGATGCCACGGTGAATACAGTTTGTGCAACTTCATTTCACAGGATTACACCCACCGTTAGATGAAATCTGATCTGCTCGACACTTTACCTTTCTTTGGCTCTACCTTGTCCCGCTACTTTCCATGTGTCACATAGGTGCATTTCTATGAATAATATCTTCCCTACAACTTTTGATCCCTGAATCACGCCAACTGTTTGATCAACTCAGATCTGAACTAACTTTATCATGGTACTAGCCTTACATTGACTCCATAATCTCAAAACAAACACTTGGCGCCCAGGCGTGATTCCTTGAAGGGTAAACATCGAGCACTTTGCGATCAAGGCATTATGATTACTGTCAGATTGAATCAAACTTGCTCGACATCTTGCAATAAATAAAACATTGCAGGGACATTTAAACTTAGGAAATATTAAAACGAGCCCCACCAGGACTTAGGACATATTTAAAATGTAGGCCCCGTGCATGATGACTTAAAACACATGAGATAAAGTGACTTAAGTGGCCCAAAAAGGTAATGCAAGATTATTTAAGGACCTAGGGTTTAACCATCATGGAAGCTAGGGTTTAAGGACCAGGCTCAAACATAACAGAAAAAGACAAGAACAACACCATGGTAACCAAAATTTTGTAGTCCTAACAGTGGGAGTATGTGAGATTTGGATTCTTAGAGAAGTTAGTGTTTTGGAATATTCTTTGTTGACACTTAGTCATTTTTCACTAAGTGTTGCCATCAATGCCAAAGGGAGAGATTGTTGGCAAGAGACACTGATATTTATGGTTTAGATATTTTCATTGATAGAAATTATATACATTCCACATGTTCACTATATTTTTTGCTTATCGTACTGAAAGTTTGATGGAAGATTTGGCTAAGTATACCAGAAATAAGATAGTTCATAGTTTACAGGAAAAGGTTCAACACGACTACACATATTGGTATTTTGAGGTGCGAACCCAAGAGAAGAATCATAATGGTATAATTAGTACATCCCAAATTTTTAGGACTTGATGTTATCATTTTCTCAGGCTATGAGGTTCTATGTATCGGATTTTGGGTTAATAGTGTAGAATAGTAATAAGATTCAGTAGATCTTTGTGTGATACTTTCAGATTGATTGGTTGATCAGTTTATGAGTTTGAGGACACTGAGCCAACATGGTATTATCGCGATGAGAATTATTTTTGGTCCACATTAAGTTTTTATATGGATCTAGCTGACTTTCTATACGTTACATTATTTTGGAATGTTCTTAAGGCCCACCCAAATGATGATCTAATTGTTGAAACCGATATATAAGATCAGTATATTTGGTTGTTTTGGTAAGTGTTGTATATGCGATGTATGTGAAGGGTATGTGAATTGAGGTTCAGCTCAGAGAAGAGCATAGTTATAGCATGAAAGTGTGTGAATTCAGTAACTGCACTTAATTGGAATTGTCTTGGCATTTGTAGATGTTGCGATCTAGTTCAATATTCTTATAGATTATTTTCCATACTTTTGTAGGGAAGTGAGCCTTTTCAGGGTTGTGGCCCTTATTGTATTTGAGCAATGAGCTCTAGGTTGTATGCCTGGATGCATGTGAATTCCCCTCTTTGTACTTAAACCTTTAACAATGTTATTTACTTATGCGGAGTAAATCTTGTGGGTTCCATCCCCACCGTGGTATTTCCCTTAACCGGGTTTCCATAAAAAATACTTCTGTTATTGTATTGTGGATATTTGTTTTATGCTTCTACACTTTAATTTACTTTTCATATAGTTTATGGTTTAAGGATCAGATAATTAGGGTTAAAAATTGCAGAACACTGATTCACCCCCCTCTTAATGTTCCTTAATTCCAACAATCATCACCTTTTAAACCCCACAAAATATACATTAGTAAGTTAATATATCTTATAAAACATTATTTTGAATACAAGGTCTTATCCTATTTTGACATGTTATAAATTTACTTATCTTTAATGAAGATAATATTGGACAAGTTATGGCAAGAAAGGTCGATGATGTAGGTCACTCTCTATTACTACATCCTCAAATGCATAATGTTTGTATTAGTTTAATTCAATCTATAATTAAAAATCTATTAACATTTGGAATTAAGTATTTAATAAATAAAACATTATAAAATTAGTTCAACATACCTGTGTCTCAATGCCATACACCTAATATAACAAGTCATCTGTCAACAACCCATCATCTAATGCGCTAACTTGATGGCCTCCACTACTCCCAAACATTTGGAAACTAGATCAAACACAATGAGTAAATGATCAATTTTCTCCAAAACAATTTAGAGAAAAATCCAATTTCTCAAAACATGAAGTGAGGAAAATGAACCATTTCATCAAATAAAAGTCATTTTTTCTCCAAAAGTAAAACTTAAAAGTACAAATCACTTAAATAAATTAAATAAACTATAGACTTCCCAAAATTAAATTAAATTAATTCCAATGAAATGGAATTCAACTAAGACAAATTAGTTGACGATAAAATTGAATCCCTAAATAATTAAAAACCACCATTTAATTCTAACTCAACCGCAACAATTGTAGGAACACTAAATGCACAAACACATCCACTGGTCTATCACAATATCCATATGTAGTCTAAATTTACTAACACATCTGAGGTATAATATAATAATCATGGGTACATCACCCATATAGGGAAAATATTGAATTAATTATGAATGGTCAGTGAAACTATCTCCTATGCCACTATCAGGGATAAGACACGCTCAAACCTGCAAATCAGGTGGAGCAGTGTTTGGCACCTATTCATTGAAACACACAAACATCAAGTGCATCTTCTCAAAGTAAAAATAATTGAAGCATATATAATCATTATAAAATACTCCTAATGGAACACTAACACTCTAGTGATGCGAGCATTCGTATGTATTAGAATATCACAACATTGGTCGTTCAATATTCTAATCCTCAATGTACAATTCATTTAAATATAAAGCATTAAAATAATCATTTACAACAATATGAGCATATATCAATGAAAATTGACAATGAAATATCCAACAACATATATGACACAATATAACAAGGAATAAAAATAATCACACCAAACCACTCTTTGTGCTTATAGTTTGGGTTAGACTGCCTAATCTTCCCCTTTAATGTTGGTAGGAATCTGACTGTGATGCTATTGGAAACTTGGTCAATTTTTGAAGGTGGATGATTTTTCTTCTTGTTTGGGCCATTCCACCTTTGTTTACATTCTAGTTGGCATTAAAATTTCTAAACCTTTTCATGGAGATGTCATGTTGATGGTGGAGGACAAGCCTTGGATGCAACTGTTGGATTATAATGACCTCCCCCTTTGTTGTCGACATTTCTTTGCTACCAGTCACTTGGCTTCACATTTCTCTCTATTGTGTCAAAAAGGTGTCTCTACATGGTGGAAGGATTCTATGGAAGATCAATTAATAGTTGAAGTTGTTTCAAACTCTTAACATGACTCTACTAAACATCATGATCTAATTGTGACCTCGTCGTACCCTAATGTTCCTTTTGAGATTCCTTATGTTCCTAGTTAGCCTCTAGTTGCACAACCTACTCCCACTCAAATATTGTCTCCTCTGGTGACCATTGATTTGCCTTGTATTCTAGCTACTCCTTCAGTTATTGTTGATCCTCCTATTGGGGGATCACCTATTGCTTCCCCTAGTAATGGGGTGATGGATTTTATTTTCTTTGATTTTAGTTTTTTAGGAGAGTTCATTCTGTTTCTCCCCTTACTCTTCCAGGTGTGGATAAAAAGAATTCTATTGTATAGAGTTGAGACCCTTGTCTTGGATTGATTACTAGCTTTGATCAAAATCTCTCCCCCTCCTCCTCCTCATCTTTTTCTTCTCAATCTCACCTCTCAAGAGATTAGTTTCTTTTTCCTTGATAGTTGACATTGATGAAGGGCCACATCACCCTTACTAACTCATAACCAAAGACAAACCAACATAGATATAAATAGAGAATAAAAATACTTCACAAAGCATGGATTGATAATACTTGAAGATGATGGCAATGCTTCCAAATGCTTGAGCATGAAATCCTTACAACTTTGAAAGACATCACTACAAATTTTTACAATATGAGGTTATTACAAACACTTTCCAAAAATAACCCAACAAAAACACAAGAACAACTAAAGAAATGCAAGAAAAAATGTTGAATCTTTATTATTCCATTAGAAATAAATATTCCACCACTTCTACAAATATTAGCCAAGTTGGATTTGAAACATGCAAACTAAAGCCTACTTTAGGATAGGAAAAAGAGAGAACATATGCATGCCAAGGCAACCACTAAACCTCTAAACCACACAAAAAGATCATATCCTAACATTAGAACAAATGAGAAAGAGTATAAATAAATGTAAATAAAACACAATAAAAACTTCCTCATTTGGATTCCAATGTCCTTTCTTGCTTCTCCAAGTAGGTTAGCGTAGCTCCTATGATGTCTCTATGCACATAATGAAAGAAAAATGGACAAAATGACGAGAAGATTTGAAAGATAGTGGTTAGTGAATTGAAGAAAAATTAAGTAAATTTATAGGATTTTCAACCCAAATCACCAAATTGGAAAATTGATACACAGTTGGGAAGATTTCATTATTGAAGGTTGCAATTCGAAAATATCATATCATGACACATTATGACAAATTCTAAGAGATGCATTTGGAATGCACAAAATTAGTGTGAGTTATTGGGAAGGGAAGGTGTATGAGATGGAAGCTAAATTTTAGGAAATGGAAGCACAACTAGGAAATGGAAGAGTGAGAATTTATAAATTTTAAAAACCTCATTTATTCCAACAAATTAGCAAATTAGGATTTAGGAATTGTGAATAATGAGCTACAACAAATCAGCATTTAGGAATTTTTAAAAAATCATTTATTCCAACAAATTAGCAAAATGGGTAAATAAAGTATATTTATTTATCAAGGCATAGAATTAGGGATAAACTATGGGTTATTTACCCCTAAAGAGGGCAAATTGGTGAATTTGACCAAATTGGTGATATTGATGCGACATTAAATTGATTTTGATGAGGGTTTGGACTGATTTTGAAAGTTTTGATAAGGATTTTGAAAAGGGGTTGAGAATGACGAAAAATGATTTGAATCGATTCCAAATGATTGTGAACCGGTTTTGATGATATTGATAAGGTATTGAAATGATTTTGAAAGGTTTGAAATGGTTTTGAAGTGGCTTTGAAGCGATTTCGAAGGTTTTGAAAAGGATTTAAAATGATTTGATAGGTTTTGATAATGATTTGAACATGATCAAATTGGCCAACTGATTAAGGTTATGATGCAAAATCAAAGAAATGTTAATAATTAATGGAGAAATTTTCAATGTTCAATTAATGATGAAAGACACGATGTTGACATACGATAAAACCATATGCGCAACATAGAAGAATAATTAGACAATGCATAATGACGTTTCAATTGCAATGCAAAAATGTTAATAACTTAGATCGCAAGCAATGACCATTTTGAGAATCTACACTTACAATCTTACAACTTCCTAAGGATGTTATCCTTGCTTCTTGAGGATATTACAAAAACTCCAACAACCTTTACAATTGATTTCCATGAGTATACATAGTACTTCCCACCCAAGAGATTACAAACACAAGCAATGTGGGATAAAATCTAGGCGCAACTACCTTGCTACAAATATTAAATACATGATATAATTTAATATATGCCTAAAACATTTTATTAAATAAGGAACTTTCCACAAACTTCTAAAATGTCACCTATGGACCTTGATAAATGATAAGTTACAAAAAGTAACTTTATGATTATTTTTATTTTCTTTTATTGCCTTTTCATCATTTTATCTCCTCAAATATTTTATTTATATTTTTTTTAATAATTTTTTTTGGTGATGCAAAATTTGGCCTACACCCTGGATGCTCCTGCATAAGGCATGTAGAGTAATTTGAGAAGTGACCCTGTCACATCTCAGGTGTTCAAAGGGAAACTAAGGCAATTAACCTTTGATTTTGATAGCAATGACGAATCTTCAATAGTTCACCCTTTCCATTTAACTTGGAACTCTTCATATTGTCTGTTTCTTGTGCTTGAACCCATACAACTATCCAACATGTCCTCTATCTTTTCTGCAACTAAAGTAGGTGCTAGAATATTCTAGTGTGCTTCTACTATTTCATCTTCATTGTTTCCTTTATGATACTCTACCAAATCTGAAATATTGAACACATGTGAAATATTAAGTCCATTTGGCAACTCTACCTCATAAGCATTTCAAAAATCTCTTGAAGATTTTTCATGGTCCAAATTTCTTCATCTTCGACTTATTATATGTTCCTATTAGAAACCTCTCTTTTCGGAAATGAACCACAACACATCACCAATATGAAATTCCTTATATCTCCTCTTTTGATTTTCCTTAGCCTTGTATTTAATATTCATTTTAGTAATATGTTTTTCACCTCTTCATGCAAATTCTTGAGGTGTGCAAAGTCTTCAGCTTCAACACTACTCTTTTCTCCTTTGTCCAATTTCCTTAACTCTAAAGCATTCCTATAATTACTTCCATATACTATTTGGAATGGTGATTTTTCAGTGATCCTATTAACAAAATTATTATATGCAAATTCTGCCTCTGGTAAAATCATATTCTTCCCATTGGGTTTATATCCTACTAAGCATCTCAACAAGTTTCCCAAACTCATATTCACCACTTCTATCTATCCATCAGACTTTGGATGGTGTGTTGAACTGAACTTCAAACACATCTTCAACTTTTTCCATAATTTCCTCCAAAAGTACCCAACAAACTCGATATCTCGATCTAAAACTATGTTCTTCGGTAGACCATGTAGTCTCGCAACTTCTTTGAAAAAAAATTATACCACATGAACACCACATTAGTCTTCTTAAAAGAAATAAAATGTGTCATCTTTGAGAATCTATCTACCACTACAAAAATGGAATCATGTCCTCTTTGGGTCCTTGGTAAACCAAGAAAAAAGTCCATACTGATAACCTCTCATGGCCTCTCTGATGTAGGAGCATCCTGGGTGTAAGAGCAATCTTGCATCACCTAAAAATATTTTCTGGTTTCTTTTCAATAAGGGTTATTTTGTGCAGAGTTGTTATTTTTGGAAATTTATTATTTTTAGTATATTTTTCGTTTGAGCTCAGAATGTTCTATTTTCTTCCCTGGAGGTTCAGTTTGATTGTATCAGCCTGCCAGTAAAGTTTCATTGCTAGATCAAGTCTATTTTTGTAGATGTTGAATATTTTCGGTATTGGAAACAGGGTACAGAAACTTCGAACTCAGTTTTGAAGACTTTAGAGGCTCCGAATGGGGTTGAAACCTTGGCTAACTAGAGCTTGTGCAAGTCAAACGTAGTAGAGAACTTCATGGAATTTTCAAAGTGCGGTTATAATAGGCCATCAGGTCAACGGGTGATGATTTTATGGTCTCCGAAAGTTGCGCTACCTGAATTTGAAAAAGTTAAAGTTCCTTCAAAATTTATTTTTGGGTTCCGAATTTTTTGGGCCTATTCTAATGTTATAAAAATGAATAATAATATCTTAGGGATGGTCAACCTCAAACTTTAGGGTTTAATTTCTAGAATATTCTTGGGCGGTTAAAATTACCTATATATTGAAGGCCCGTAGGGTTGTCTAGGGAAGTTCTGGAATATGCATTTGGTGGCTCTAGCTTGCAGATTTTGTAATAAAATTCCCATGTGGTTGTGCATGTTATATTTCTAAATATTATAATTTCATTTCATTATGGATAATAGAAAGCCCATTTCTTGTCTTTGCAAATCTTGTTATTCTTGATTTTGTTGTGTGTTTGTGTTAATAAGGGGAGTACCCTTCATCACTCTTTGATACAAGTAATGGATGATATAACCGTATATTTTGTTTGGTTCATTTTTCCATTTGACATATTCTAAAAACCTGGACAAACTTCTTAACATCTTATTGCAATTCTCACCAATAATAATTCTCACTAACTAGAGAAATGGTCTTATCTCAACCAAAGTGTCCAGCCAATCCCCCACTATGCTTCTCTTTGATTAGGTTCTCTCTCATGGAGCTCTTAGGAATGCATAGTTCACTTCGTTTGAATAACATCCCATCTTGGATTATAAAATCCAACCAATTGGTCCTATCTACCGTAACAGGCACCATGCAAGCTCTCCAAGCCTCGCCAAAATCGTGATCCTCTAGATAAAAACTCTTGAGTTCATGGAGCCCAAAAACTTCAACTTGCATCTCTATGAAAAAATTCTACATCCTACTCAGGGCATCTACAACTTTGTTAGACTTTCCACTCCCATGCTTTAAAATAAAAGTGTAACTTTGCAAAAAATTACCCATTTTAAATGTATTTGATTCAACTTTCCTTGACTATTCAAATACTGCAAAGCTTGATGATTAGTAAATAAGAAAAAAATCCTTAGGCCAAAGGTAATATCTCCATTTCCTCAGTGCTTGAACTATAACATAAAACTCTTGATCATAAATAGAAATTTTTCTTTTGGCATCATTCAACTCTTCATTAAAATAAGCATTGGGTTTACCTTCTTGACTCAAAATAGCTCTAGGGCCCGTTTGTTTCGTGCAATTGAACGAGAATTGACATTTTCGAATTCTCAAAATGTTCAATTCCCTGTTTGGTTCCAAAATTAAAAATTGAAATAGGGTTATGCGAATTCTAATTTTGGGTCATTTTGAGCATTCCACAATTCCTTCTCAGACCTGGAATTGGAATTGGAATTGGAAGTATTATTTTGGGAAGGAAAATCCATTCCCATTTTTGTTTCAATAATGTATATTATATTGCTATATATATATATATATATATATATATATATATATATATATACACACACACACACGTGTGTGTGTATATATGTGTGTATATGTATATATATAAATATATGTATATATGTGTATACACATATGTGTGTATATGTGTATATACATACATGTATGTATATATATATGTGTGTGTATGTGTGTATATATACACACACATATGTATGTGTATATATACACATATGTATATATATACATGTGTGTATATATACACATATGTATATATATACATGTGTGTATATATACAC
>MU227771.1:543700-559052 GCA_018584345.1 Thuja plicata
ATGTGTGTATACACACATGTGTGTGTATATATACATATATGTATATATATGTATGTGTATATACACATGTGTGTGTATATATACACATGTGTGTATATATGTGTGTGTGTGCATATATATGTGTATATATATGTGTGTATATACATGTGTGTGTACATACATATGTGTGTGTATACACACACATGTGTATATACACACGTGTGTGTGCATGTATACACACACATGTGTGTATATATACACACGTGTGCATGTATATACACACACATGTGTGTGTATATGTGTATGTGTGTAAAAACAAAATTCTAATTCCAATTCTAATTGTGCGGAAGCAAACGTAAAATTGGCATCTTCTCAGTCATCTTCCAGGTGAACCAAATAGGACAAGCCCATATTCTAGAATTCTTTTTGAGAATAGCACAATTCCAGAATTGGCAATTCCAGCATGCACAAAATCCGCCAAACAAACGGGCCCCTAATGTCATCGCCACTAGCATCACAGTCTACTTGAAATACCTTATTAAAATCTGGAAGTGTCAAAATAGGTTTCTCTATAACTTTTCTTTTCAACAAATCAAAACTCTTTGCTACTTATATAGTCCACTTAAACTCTTTCCTACACCCTCTCATTGTTTCTGTTAGGGTGCCATAGATACTCTAAATTTTTTGATAAAATTTATGTAAAAAAAATAGCCAAACCATGAAAAGATATCACTTTAGTAGCACTTTTTGGAGTAGGTCATTCAAGGATAGCCTTCACTTTCTCTAGGTCCATCTTAAGACCATTTGCCGAGACAAAAAATCCTAGGTACACTAACTCCTTCACAAAATTGCACTTCTTCAAGTTAATCAATAAATTTTCTTCTCTTAATTTCTCAAGGACCCTACGAATATGCATCATATGCTCTTCCAATGTCTTACTGAAGATCAAAATATCATCAAGTAAACAATAACAAACTTACTTAAAAACTCTTTCAATACCTCATTCATGAGCTACATGAGTGTGTTGGTGCATTGGTTAGCCCAAAAGGCATAACTAACCACTCTTACAAGCCATCCTTTGTCTTGAAGGTCGTTTTCCATTCATCTCCTTCTCTAATTTGGATTCGGTGATATTCATGCTCTTCAAATCTATCTTTGTGAAGTACTTAGCTTCACTCAAACAACCCATAATGTCATCCATCATTGGCAAGGGAAACTTATATTTGATAGTAATCTTATTGATGGCCCGAGAGTCTGTGCACATCCTCCATTTTCCATTAATCTTTGGTGCTAGTATTGCAGGTACAACACATGGACTCAAAATCTCTCGAATAAAACCTTTCTACAACAACTTTTGCACTTGTCTATTCAAATCTTCACTCTTTGCTAGAGTCATCCTATGAGTTGCCTTGTTTGGAAAACTAGCTCCAGGAATTAGATCCATTTGACAGATCATATTTCTTATTAGGAGTATTTCATCACGTACATTATTATATACAATATCTTGAAACTTGTCCAACAGATCTACAACCTCCACAGTACATCTTCTACTTCCACTTCATCAGATTTTGGATCAAATAAAAACACATATTCTCATGCTTCATACCTTCTAGAAATGTCCTTCCATCAACTAAACATATTCTTGCATTACTTCATACATTTTCCTCTATTTCCTTCAATGGCTTTAGCTTGTGTTGGAATCCATCCTTTGTTAAAAATAGGTATTTGCATACCCATCAAGTATCACATGACGATGAAATGGTCACGGGTCTCCCTAATAGCATATGACCAACATCCATATGCATAATGTCACATAATACCTCATGATAGTTTCCAATGTTGAACTTTATTAGGCATTTTAAATTGACCAACACCTTGTATTCTTTTTGTAACCAAGCAATCTGATAAGGATTTGGATGTCTCCTCTCTAACTCCAAATTATTAACCATTTCCTCTAAAAAAAAGTTTACGAGTGCTACCACCATCTATAATGACATTGTAAACTTTACCATTACACTTACATCTTATGTGAAACAAATTATTCCTTTACGCTGGTTCCTTCTCATCATTAGAAAGGCTCTTCTGGTGACAAGAACCTCTACTCTTTAAACATCTTTAGAATGTGAAGACTTAACATCCTCATCTATATGTGCAACTCGTGCATTTACCTGTAGTCTCCTATTTTTTCTTCCTTGATGTTGGGGGCACTCATAGGCTCTATGTCTTCCTTCTCCACATTGAAAACATGTTCCATGAAAGCCTCCTCTTCCTGGTCCTCTTCCTCTTCCTCTTTGATCATCTTTATTTTGATCACGAGGACGATATGAATTATTTCCCCTTTGATTCCGATTGCTACTAGATTAATCATTCCTCTTTTGGTCTTCATTTTGACCTCCATAAGATTGTCCACCACTATTTCCACCATGACCTCTTCCATTTTCCTTATCCTCAAATTTCTTGTTTAGTTTCTCTTCTATCTTCAAGGCAAATTGATATGCATCTTCAATAGTAGACATTCTTACTATTATCAACTTCTTGAATACTATGTTTCAACCCATGTATGTAACGAGCAACCTTTTCCTTGTTAGCTTCAGAGTGACCTGTTCTAATAAGGACTCGATAGAACTCTTCCATATATTCTTGGACAGATTTTCCTTCTTGCTTCAACCCTTGCATTTTCTTCAACAAATCAAGCTCATATCCAAGAGGAATGAATTGTCTCTTCGATTTTTCCACCATTCGATCCCATCTTATAATTTATCCTTCCCTCTTCTATTCCTCTCTAGTTGAACTTATTTCCACAAAATTTTAGCATGAACTTTCAACTTGGCCTTTGCAAACCTAACCCTCTCAAGGTATTCTACTTCTTCATACTCAAAATACTCTTCCATATCATTGATATAATCAAATCAACTCTTCTGGATTAAGATTTTCATAAAATGTAGAAACTTTAATCTTTGGCCTCTTTCCAATATTGGAAGTGGATCTCAAAAACCTAACGTCATCAAGATTTCAAACTGCTTCTTGCTCCTCCTCAAACTGTCCATATTCATTAGATTCATCCTCACTTTCATCTTTTGCTCTAATATTTTCCCCTCTTGAAGTGCTTGCACTTATCTAGAGGGTGCTAAAATCTCCTTCTGTCACACCACAGTTCTTTCGTGGAGGCATTTTTCCTCACTTATCTCTCATACCCACAACCACAGTCCTAGTGCAAACTGCCTCGCGTTCGGCGATCTGTTTACACAATCAAGAACTTCTGCTATGATACCACTTCATGAAGGGCCACATGAGCCTTACCAACTCATAACCAAAGACAAAACAACATAGATACAAAGAGAGAATAAAAATGTTTCACAAAGCATAGATTGATAATACTTGAATATGATGACAATGCTTCCAAATGCTTGAGGATGAAATAATTACAACTTATTCAAAAGAGATCACTACAACTTCTTACACTATGAGGTCATTACAAACACTCTCCAAAAATAACCCAACAATAACACAAGAACAACTTAAGAAATGTAAAAAAAATGTTGAATCTTTATTATTCCATTGGAAATAAATATTCCACCATTTCTACAAATATTAGCCAAGTTGGCTTTCAAATAAGAAAACTAGAGCTTACAAGCTTACAACTTCTTAAGGATGTAATCTTTTTTTCTTGAGGATATTAAAAAAACTCCAACAACCTTTACAATTGATTTCCACTAGTATATATAGTAGAGTAACGAGCATCACCCAGAAATCGCGTGAATCGTCGGTTTGGCGATTCGATTCGGGCTTTCCATTTTTTTTGAATCATTGAACCAGATCGGCGATTTTATCGCCATGAATCATCAATTCAATAATTCATCCAAAAAATTGTGAAAATCGCTTGCATGAATTGCAAAAAATCAGCTTGTGCGGCTTGATAAAAAGTCAAGTCAAATTTTAAAAAAAATACATCTTTTTTAAATATTTTTTTTTGCCTTTCCTCTTTGTTTTAACTCTAAAGGGCCTTCTAATTGTTTAGCATGAGTAGAAAAGAGGAAAAGTGAGAGAGAAGAAGAGAAACAAAAAATCACAGGTTTGCCACCAGCAAGAAGGAAGAGCACCAAAGAGATCAAAAATCCATTTGGGGAGGCCATAAAATTGCATTGGGAGCATTAAGGAGTCAATAACAACACTCCTCAACTCATTTGCAAGAGGTAAGTGTTGATTTTTTTTTTGTATGTTAGTGTATTATTCATTTTTTGTTAAATTTTTTTAGTTTTCATTTAGAAATCTTGAATATTTTTTAGTTTTACTAAATTGCAAAGTAGACTTTTATGTTTTGTTTATTAGTTTGAAACTTTGAGGTTTTACTTAATTTTTCTTATTGCAGCAGCCTTAACTTTCATTTTTCACAATGGGTAAAAAAGATGAATGTTGGAAATATACCGAAGAATTTCCTATAAGAACAAAATTTCAAACAAAATGTATGTTTTGTAAAGATATAAATTCTGGTGGCATTTAGAGATTCAAATACCACATTGCTGCCACACCTAGACATGATATTACAATTTGCACTAAACAAACTATTGAGGTAAAACACACTTATTTAGTGGCATTAGAAAAAAAATATGAACAAGAGAAATTAAATAAGAAAAGGCAACTTGAAGGGTTAAGGGCTATTGGCTCCCATGCTCCCACAACCGCATCTACATCTGCATCCGCATCTGTAGGTTGTGTTGGAGAGGGTTCTTCCAGGCCTCCTTTTCGTCCTAGTGCTAGTGCTCATGCTAGTGTTGATGCTAGTGCTAGTCATTCTTATACTGAGATTGAGTCCAGCATATTGTAACATAGAGTGCGGAAGAACAGATTGGATAGTTACTTTGTGCCCCGCACTACTCTTGGCTCACAACCCATGCTTGAGGAAATGAGTTTGAACAAGGAGATTCATGATGCTGCCATAATTTTTTTTTGCAATTTTGGTACTTTTGGAACATTCCATTTATTGCAGCTAGGTAATTGATTCTTTTTTTATTTGCTTTCTTTAAGTTTAAAGTTAAATTTTAATTATATCTACTTGCTTAATCATAGATTCACTTTACATAATAATTTGTCATATAAATTTATAACCATAATCTATTTGTGACAGAGCTCCTTATTGGCAACACATGATAGATGTGGTTGCTATTTGTGGTTTGGGGTTTGAAGCCCCAACTGAGGCTGAGTTGAGTGGATACATCTTAGATGAAATGGTAGAGGATGTGAAGGTTGAGCTTGAGGACCACCAAAAGGAGTGGACCGAAAAGGGCTGCACCATCATGACTGATGGTTGGATGGATAGGAAGAATAAAACACTCATCAATATTCAATAAAGGGTGCATAAAATAAGTTTTAAATTGTTAAAATCTCTAAATTTCAAGGGTTTTTTAAATTTGTCAATTCGTGGCTGATTTGATTCTGATTCATGGCTGATTCACGATTCGATTTGGCCTTGCCAATTTTGATCTAATTCTGATTCTCGTTACTTTGATATATAGTACTTCCCACCTAAGAGATTACAAACACAAGCAATGTGAGATAACTGGTATGTGCAACTACCTTCCTACAAATATTAAATTCATGATGTAATTTAATAAATGTCAAAAAAAATTATTAAATAAGGAACTTCTCATAAAATTCTAAAATGCCACTTATGCACCTTGATAAATGATAGTTACAAAAAGTAACTTTATGATTATTTTATTGGTTTTTTGTCATTTTCTCTCTCCTCATTTTTTTGGTGATGCAAGATTGTTCTTACACCTTGGATGCTCCTACGTTAGACATGTTATGGCTTTTCGCCCTTGTAGTGCTTATCTAATCAAAACATGAAGAAAATTGAGAATGTAAAACTTATATCCTTCCATTTACAAAAAAAATTCCAAAGATCTCTATAAAGCTCAATTATTACTATATGCCCATACAACAATGAATGTAAATAGACATAATAAATATCATTTTAATGACATCTTGATTTTCAAAGATAAGCATTCTAATTGTATTTGCTAACACAATTTCCTTCCTATGAATATAGCGCCCTCTTGAATAATAATAGAGAAGCTTGTAATTAGCATGACTAATTCTTTGGCATTCATCTTCATTGCCACTTTGCATATCTCAATAACCATCTTTGGAAAAATATTTTTCATTACAAAACATCTTGCACATTGTTCATACTTCCGTAAAAATCTCAATAGTACTTGTTAGTATCTTGTATAAAATAATTGACATTTTCTCTCATAATAGCGAACTCACTAAGTTAAGCTTTGCACACATTGTCTATGATAAATATTCCAATGAATTTATTAACCACCCACACCACAAAAATAAAAGTTCAACATTCTCTAGTGAGAACTTTGGAATGAGTGTCAAGCATGCATCGTCAAATGTGTCACAAGGTCTACTTTTTTCCATTCAAGTCTATCTATTTATAATGCAAAGTTACCACCTTTTGATGATACGAGCCATGTTTTTTCCAAATCTAATCTTTCCTTTAGTATACCTTCACATTAGCTATAAAGAACAAATGCCTTATTTAGGTCCTCTGCAACATCTTGAAGATGAAAATATTTGAAAATGATGTAGATGTTACCCATATGTAGTGATGAATCGATGTTAAAGCTCGAACATTGACCTAGCTTCTCCCACATTCCTTTCATATTCAAGTTTGAATCCATTTAGTGAGAAATGACACCTTATGCATTTCCATCTTTTTCACCATATATGAGATTAAATTATCTCTGTATGGTAGGAATTTAGAAGTGTTAGGGTTTAGGTAGATATGAGAAATGAGGTCAATATTAAGATAATGCAAAAATAAGAAAAATAAAAATACAATAACACACATTTAATGTGGTTCACCCAATGTGGGCTACATCCACTAAAGAAACAGTCGTCCACTTTTTTTATACATCGAATAAAAACTTACGATCTGATGATTTCACATCACACAATCACTCATTTATCAAGTCTTTTTGAGGCAGTTTACAAAGTCAGTTAACAAAATTAACACTAACCCTAAAAACAAATTCTTTGAGGTTTGTTGCCCTTGAATAAATGATGAGTGTACAACATTTTCACGACCAGTCACCACATACCAACAAGAAGTATGAGGAAATTTAATTTGTTATATCTAATATAGTCTCGTGCTTAAATTCCTCGTGAAGGATTGATGCCCTTGAATTGTCTCTTGTATTACTAATTTGATACTAGAGGACAATGATTATGTTTTGAAGAGGGATCCCCATGGAAAGATCTGCAATGAACCTCAAATGATTGTATTGAGTGAGTGTTCTTGGACAAAACTAGAATTCCTCGAGGCTCACATGATAGCCTTCAATAGCCATCGAGCTTTTAAAATTTTCATCTCCTTTACCTTGAGAATCACATTATGCAATAACTCCAGCAACATATGGTTTCATAGCTATTTGAGTGTGTAACTCAAATCAATCCTTTAACTTTGATTGTTGCCTGGTATTAGCCACATCATCAATTCTCCCTTTACTGTTCTCATGCACTTTAAAATACGGATTTTCTTCCAAATTATATGCCTATGCAAACAATATGTCATTTTATGGGCTTCAATCCAATAATATAGAAGAATCCTTTTTATTTTGGTTTTTTCATCAATCTCCTTACTTTGCGAACATAACCAAGCCTGTGAATCTCTACATAATTATTTACACTCTAATATAAGTTGCAACATTTTTAAGATCCAACTAAAAGTAGTATAGTGTTGAGAATATTCGGTTTACATTCATATATGATCTACACGCCTTACGAAAACACTTTCACATCTCTAGGAACATTTTCTCTTTTGACTACTTTGGAGAATAATTTGGACACAACATAGCAATTAGAACATACTCGATGGTTCTTAACACTTTTAAAAGGTTTTCTAAGGTTCATGTTTAACAAACCAAATACAATTTCTAACTTTCCATTATGAGGCACATGATAAGTCTCC
The DNA here is from genome assembly GCA_018584345.1 of Thuja plicata. Classification (NCBI taxonomy): domain Eukaryota; kingdom Viridiplantae; phylum Streptophyta; class Pinopsida; order Cupressales; family Cupressaceae; genus Thuja; species Thuja plicata. The sequence continues at coordinate 551,661 of MU227771.1, forward strand.
AATGCAGCCAATTATTCTTGGCTGAACTCAAATTGTGTGATGTTCTTTAGTCAAGAATACACTACTTGGAAGAATTTGCATATGAAACAAGTGTTATTTGTTTTTTCCCTTGACCTTGATTAAAACAAGTAAAGGATCATTGTTCAATCAAGGAGGGAATATTAGTGTTCTTCTTCTTCTTCTTAATAAGACAGTCTAATTCATTAATCTACTTCCCATGAAATTGATGTTCCTCGTGAACAATATTATAGTAGAAAGACTTTGTATTTTTATTATCGTTTTATTTCTCCTTAGAAAATAGAGAGTTTCAAGGCTTTTGCTTATTTTGTGTGTGGCTTGTTCTTGGACCACTTATGTTTCTTGTCAAAATGACCTAAACCTTTATTTCCCTTAAGGTTGACCATCCAAAAAATATCGAGGATAAGATGGATTTAGGAGACCCAGGGAAACAATATTATGTTGTTTATACATCAACATCTTAGTGATGAGTAAAACAAAAGACATAGTATATACAACTCCCATAGCCACTATGTGAGTGTGAAAGTTAAAAACAAAAGTAGCATATTTGAGACCACTTTTATTTAGTGTATTGTAGCCTAACTAAATGTCCTTTCTATCAAGGCCACATGCTTTACACCAAGTTCTCTATGGCTAGACCTTTTTGATGTAATCCTGTATGTCACAAAATTAGGACCAAGGCTCATCAAATCATTAATGATAGTTTTTGAATACATCAAAATTATGTCCAAAGCATCATGTGGATTTTTAAATGTTTGTATTTGAAACATAAAATAAAGCGAAATATAATTGCAATGACATACAAGTTCTTAACCAACATATCATGTATCTTTAACTTATCATTTTTAAGTTCATCAACCTCTTGTTCAACACAAGGTGTAAATCCTTGTTGTGAAGGAAAAGTAGAGTATAAGAAGAAAGAGAAGATATGCAAATCATAAAAAATATAATGTTGGATCTATTTCTAGAGTTTTGCAATGTCCAAAATGGACTAGATACTCAAAGTTTAATAATGATGAAGTTGTTTCTAAAATTTTACAAAGTCCAAATGGGCTAAATAAATTAATTATGGTAAGAGATCAAAATGCGAACCTTAAGTGGCACCAAAATATACCTCTAGAAAAATATTGGCTTTTAAAAAATAATCGCCCTAAGATCACATGTGAAAGTTACAAGATTTTGAAATTCAAAAAAATTATGGTTGCCAAATTTGATGAGAAGAATGATTTTTTGGAAACACTGTATATCACTTGAGTGAAAATGATTATAACATTGCTAAGAGCTTAAACTTAAATTCCAAATAAAAAATGGCTTTTAAAAAGGAGGATGTAAGCTTAACATAACAACCATCAAAGTTTGACTACAAAATTTTAAAAAAAAATTGTAATGGCTTGGGGGTCAACATTTCAAACAATGTGCTAACATTACCATGATATCACAATCACTCCATCATCAAAATATTATAAGATTCACTAAAATATTGTCGACCTCATTGAGATTCCATATCCATCAATCAATTCACCAAAAAGTTTTGAAAAATCAACCAATTTGAATTAGAACTACTAAAAAAATAGTGCAAAACCACCTATTAAAAAGCTATAGTTTTAAACAAAATATTATCCAAAATATTTTTAGAGGCTATAAGGGGTGCAAATTAATTAGTTGTGACTAGGTCACCCACTATCAGTTGCATGGTCATCACAGCAAAGTGCCAACACCCTGGTAGAATTATTGGGGTTGTCGGTGGTAGGCAATTCACAAATTTGTGCTACTAGCAACGACACTATTGTTATGCCACCACTTTAATGCACTACATAGTGTGATAATTTTTTAATTTATCTTTATCAATTCTATACAATACTATGTGTAGAGGCCCGTATGACTAAGGTGCAAATAAAATTTCTTAGACAATTTTGTCAGAGATAGGCAAGTTCTATATGAAAATGAGGATTCTTAGGCCTTTTGTATGCTATTGAAGGGTTTGTTTAGCCTCAAAATGTCTAGAAAATAAGCAAAAAGCTAGATTTGGTAAAGATAATTTAATTTTCAAATCCTTGCACATTTGGTTTTCGATGTCCAACTGGGATAAAATAAAAGACATTTGACTTTCTCAACTAGTTTGAACTCATTGGTGATCTCATATTTACTCCAAGAACATTTAATAATGCACTTTAATTTGACAAGATACTAAAATAATTCTCCCAAAATTTGGTATTTCTTTCACCTTTTTCTATTTTCAAATCATCCGAGGATGAAAGAAAATATCATACACGTGCTTCATTAAACAACAAATCTACACTCTTAAATTTTGTAAAGGAGAACATACAATCACATGCTCTCATACGCTACCAAAATATAGGTAATACCCAATCCAAGTCCAACATAGCACGTTTGGATTCCACGTTACACTCTCTCAATCATCGTGACCATTCAAGTGCTCTGTCTCGTTGTATCACTGTCTTTGCATGACTTCAAACATCTGTATCTTTCATCTCTGAACTCCAAAACTCAAGCGACCTTAACGAAAGGTCTAGCATACCCCAAAATAGATCCCTCTAAGCTCGCGTGTCTTCATTCATCATATAAAGTGTTTGTTGCCCAAACCTGTACTCATATACCTTGTAAATTGCTTTCTGGATTTTGTCATTTTTACAAGTCTTAACTCCAAAACCGTGTTCCACTCCAAGTGATCATTCATAACTGATGTGTTTCCATAAATGACACCCCTAACGTGTTCTTGAACACTCCTGAATGAGCCACTTGCCAACAGATCTTACAAGATTACAACTTCTTAAGGATGCAATCTTTTCTTCTTAAGGATCTTACAGAAATTCTAACAACCTTTACAATTGATTTCCATAAGTATATATAGTACTTCTCACCCAAGAGATGTTCTTGTGGGATAAAAGGTAGGTGCAACTACCTTGCTACAAATATTAAATGCATGGTGTAATTTAATGTCATGTCTAAATCATTTTATTAAATAAGGAACTTTTCACAAACTTCTAAAAACTTATGCACAGATCTTGATAAATGATAAGTTACAAAAAGTAACTTTATGATTATTTTTATTTTCTTTTATTGCATTTTTGTCATTTTCTCTCTCCTTATTTTTATTTGGTCATGCAAGATTGATCTTACACTGTGGATGCTCCTGCATCAGACGTGTTATGGGTTTTGGCCCTTCCAGTGCTTATCCAATCAAATCATAAAGAAAATTGAGAATGTAAAACTTATATCCTTCCATTTAAAAAAATAAATTCCAGAGCTCTCTATAAAGCTCAATTTTTACTACTCACACACCAATACATGACCATTGACATAAATAATATCTATTTAAGATATTGATTTTCAGAGATAAGCATTCTAATTGTATTTGCTAACAATATTTCCTTTCTATGAATATAGCATCCTCTTGAATAATAATAGAGAAGCTTGTAATTAGCATGACTAATTCGCTGGCATTCATCTCATTACCACTTTGCATATCTCAATAACCATCTTTGGAAAAATATTTTTTACTTCAAAACATCTTGCACATTGTCCATACTTCCCTAAAAATCGCAATAGTACTTGTTAGTATCTTGTACAAAATAATTGATATTTTCTCTCATAACAGCAAATTCACTAAATTAAGCTTTGCACACATTGCCTACAATAAATATCCTAATAAATTTATTAACCAACCCCCGCCACAAGAATAAAAGTTCAACATTCTCTAGTGAGAAATCTGGAATGGGTCTCAAGCGTGGGTCTCAAGCGTGCATCGTCAAATATGTCACAAGGTCTACTTTTTTCCATTCAAGTCTCTATCTATTTACAATGCAAAGTTACCACCTTTTGATGATACAAGCCATGTTTTTTTCCAAATCTAATCTTTCCTTTAGTATACCTTCAAATTAGCTATAAAGAACAAATGTCTTATTTAGGTCCTCTGCAACATCTTGAAAATGAAAATATTTGAAAATGATGTAGATGTTACCCATATGTAGTGATGAACCGATGTTAAAGCTTGAACATTGACCTAGCTTCTTCCATATTCCTTTCATATTGAAGTTTGAATCCATCTAGCAAGAAATGACAACTTATGTATTTCCAACTTTTTCACCATATATGGGATCAAAATATTTCCATATGGTAGGAATTTAGAAGTGTTAGGGTTTAGGAAGATATGAGCAAAAATCATATTAAGACAATGCAAAAATAAGAAAAATAAAAATACAATAACACATATTTAACATGGTTCACCCAGTATGGGCTACATCCACCAAAGAAATAGTCATCCACTTATTTTTATTATACATCGAAGAAAAAATTACAATCTGCTGATTTCACACCACACAACCACTCATTTATCAAGCTTTTGAGGCGATTTACAAATTTAGTTAACAAAATTAACCCTAACCCTAATTTTTTCCTTGGGGGCTGTTGCCCTCGAATACATGACGAGTATATAATATTTGCATGATCAATCACCACATATCAACAATAAGTATGAGGAAATTTAATTTGTTATATCCAAGATGCCTCATTCTTAAAGTCCTCGTGAAGGATTGGTGCCCTTGAATTGTCTCTTGTGTTACTAATTTGATACTAGAAGACAATGATAATGTTTTGAAGAGGGAATCCCATGGAAAGATCTGCAATGAACCTCAAATGATTGTATTGAGTGAATGTTGGTGGACACAACTAGAATTCCTCGAGACTCACATGATAGCCTTCAATAGCCATCTAGCTTTCAGAATTTCTCCTTTACCTTGAGAATCATATTATGCAATACCTCTAGAAACGTATGGTTTCATAGCCATTTAAGTGTGTAACTCAAATCAATCCTTTAACTTTGATTGTTGCATGGTATTAGCCACATCATGAATTCTCCCTTTGCCATTCGCATGCACTTTAAAATATAGCAAAATTTCCAGTTTATTTGCCTATGCAAAAAGTATGTCATTTTATGGTCTGCAATCCAATAATATAGAAGTATCGTTTTTATTTTGGTGTTTTCATCAATCTCCTCACTTTTAGAACATAACCAAGCCTATGAATTTCTGCATAATTATTTACAAGAATATAAGTTGCAACATTTTTAAGATCCAACTAAAAGTAGTAGAGTGTTGAGAACATTTGGTTTACATTCATATATGATCTACAAGCCTTTAAAAACACATCCACATCTCCAAGAACATTTTCTCTTTTGGCTACTTTGGAGAATAATTTGGATGCAACATAGCAATTAGAACATATTCGATGGTTCTTAACACTTTTAATAGTTTTTCCAAGGTTCATGTTTAACAAACCAAATACAAATGCTACCTTTCCATTATGAGGCACATGATAAGCCTCCAATGAAGACAATTATTCTTGGCTAAAAATCAAATGGTGTGATGTGCTTGAGTCAGAGTCAACTACTTGGAAGAATTTGCATATGAAACAAACGTTATTTTTTTTTCCCTTGACCTAGTTTTGAACAAGTAAAGGATTGTTGTTCAATCAAGGGGCGAATATTAGTGTTGTTCTTTTTAAGAAGAAAATCTAATTCATTAATCTACTTCCCATGAAATTGATGTTCCTCGTGAACAATATTATAGTAGAAAGACTTTGGCTTTTTATTCTCGTTTTTATTTCCCCTTAGAAAAAGAGAGTTTGAAAATGGGCAAGGATATTTCTTATTTTGTGTGTGCCTTGTTCTTGGATCACTTATGTTTCTTGTGAAAATGACCTAAACCTTTATTTCCCTTAGGTTGACCATCCAAAAAAGATTGAGGATAAGGTGGATTTAGGAGACCCAGGGAAACAATCTTATGTTGTTTATGCATCTACATATTAGTGAAGAGTAAAACTGAAGACATAGTATATACAACTCCTATAGCCACTATGTGAGTGTGAAAGTTTGAAACCTTTAGATAAAGAGAGTTTGAAAATGGGCAAGGATTTTTCTTATTTTGTGTGTGGCTTGTTCTTGGATCACTTATGTTTCTTGTCAAAATGACCTAAACATTTATTTCCCTTAGGTTGACCATCCAAAAAAGATCGAGGATAAGATGGATATAGGAGACCCAGGGAAACAATCTTATGTTGTTTATGCATCAACATCTTAGTGAAGAGTAAAACTGAAGACATGGTATATACAACTCCCATAGCCACTATGTGAGTGTCAAAGTTAGAAACAAAAGTAGCACATTTGAGACCATTTTTAATACTGTATTGTAGCCTAACTAAATGTCCTTTTTGTCAAGGCCACATGCTTTACACCAAGTTCTATATGGCTAGACCTTTTTGATGTAATCCTGGATGTCACAAAATTTAAGATCATCAATGTTGGCAAGTTGACTCCCAGGGAGTATATGGCTTATTTTGTGTTGTCATTATGGCAACAAAGTCATATGAAGTTTTAACAGTAAACTATGAAGTGAAAATTGACTAAGTGTAGAAGATAGAACAGAACAGTGACTTACAGTCGATCAGGGCATCAACACATGTGCGTAAGACTACATCAGGATATGCGCATTCAGACTTAGGATATATGATATGTTATTAAGATTACCCTATACAGGCATGGTACAAAATTGCAGTACGAACAAGTTACAAAAAGAACAAGTACACCAGCAGTCCAAAATACAAAGTATGAAGCCGACTTCATGATTTTGATGAGCGTGTAATATTTTATGTAAAGGCTAAGCGCCTATTGTATTAAGTTTGTAAACATATATTAAAAATTATTGTAAACATGCTTAAGCCAATTTGTTTGGAAGCATTGTGTATTATGTTTTTGGGCCGACTAAGGTCTTGTTTGCAGTCGCGTCTATTCAGGCATAAAGATATAAATATGTAATGCAAAGATACATTTGAAGTGTCGTCGAAATAGTCAGAGAAGATGTATAGCAGAGCAGTATGAAGATATCAGTATGAGAGAGAGTCCTTAAAGAAGTTAAGAGCATAAGCGCATAACTGGAACTGATCAGACATCTATGTCACATACAATAGTTCATTTTTGGATATAGTGCATATCTATTCTCAGGAGGTTGTAGCCTTCTTTCTCTTAGAGCAGTGAGCTCTTAGACAATGAGTCCTCACCCCTAACAGGATTAATTGTAAAAGACTCCTAACAGGGTCAGACCCTTAACCAGGTCATTGTACTCATATTGTAAAGACTGAATCTAACAGGGCAAAGGAACTTTAACAGGTTCATTATACTAGTACAATATTTGTGGATACTAATTCCCACCAGGGTTTTCCTCTAATCAAGGTTTCCCCGTAATCATATCAAGTGTTATGTGTTCTTGTGTTAAGCTTCATTGGATGTATATTTGATTTATGCTTAAGTTGCTAAATTTGAATAATAAGCTAAACACTGATTCACCGCCCCCCCCCCCC
>MU227771.1:559257-578799 GCA_018584345.1 Thuja plicata
CCACCAATGATTTGAAACTGAATGAAGAGAACAAGTCTCTGAAAGATAAGATAGAAGAATTGAATGATCAGTTAACTGATAGCTTAACAACTATTGAAGAGAAGAACAAAGAAAACAAACAGTTGGACGAAGAACTCATGCAAGCAAATATAAAAATCTTGGAATTGGATAATATCAAGAACAAAATTGAATATGAATTATCAGGAGCAAAAGACAAGATTGATAAACTACACACAAGCTCTGATTTGATTTAATCACAGCTCTATGCACAAAAGCTAAAAGGTGACACCACTGGTATGTGATACAGTTTAGCTCAAATTGAGATTAACTCATCACAAGAAAGAAAGCTCTAACAGAATTTTCAGAAGAAAAGAAAACTAAAAATCATGAAGAGACTAAAGCAGAAGATAAGTACAAGGCAATCAATCGTACTTGCTATGCCTGTAACAAGCATGGACACTTGGCAAGAGATTGTAAGAATTTAAGACCCTTCAATGGTTACGGTTACTCCTGTAATAAGTTTGGTCATAGGGCTATTCATTGCAGAACAAATCAAAGAAGTCAGCCACAACTGAACCAAAGGAATCAAACTCAATTCAATAAGAGAAATCAACCTCAAAGAAACTTGCAGAACATTACATGTCAGATATGTAACTACAATGGACACACGGCTAAGCAATGCAGCATGATGAATAACAACACCAGACCTCCTATCATCTGTCACTCATGTGGAAAATCTGAACATATTTCAAGGTTTTGCAGATCAAGAACAAAAGGACAAGAGAATCCCAAGAATTCTTTGTTTGAAGAATCAAGAGAAGTCAAGTTTGTGGAAGCCAAAGATAACTCAGATAAAATATGGGTTGAAGTAAAGAAGGATAATGGAGACAACAAGGTAGCAGATGCATCCTCAGTGGACGCACCTTCTACTTCTGAATAGTTGACCCTCATGGTCTTAGGGGGAGCTATTCTAGCTCTGAACCCCTGCGTGGCTGGTATACTCACCTCTGAGTATGCGCCTATGGATTCATGCATGAAATCACAAATTGAGGTTGTATGCATTCACACATAGCCTTTACTTCGTTCAGAACAAAGTTTGAGATTCTATTTGTAAATCGCTTTACGACAACGAGCATTAAATGCAATTGATCTTTATATAAGTTGGCAAAAGATCTTAAAGACCTCACTTTGCATTTGAGATTGGAGCATTCAGAAAGCAGATATGCATCAGGCATCAAAGCACTACAACTTGAAGGATTAGTTGGTTTGTGAACGGATTACGTTTGGAACGGAACCCTAGCAGTCGCGTCGTTTCAGTATCGTCGTGAAACCCTACTTAACCAAGTCGCAAGTATGGCAACCCCTGGTGTATTCGACATTGCTGAGAGGAAGAGATTTGTTTTTAAGAATCATCCATTCAAGTCCATACTGGATGATGTCAAAGGAGAATTCTCTAGGACTCTGCTCGGAGTCGTACATGTAGAAGACATCCGCGCATATGTTTATTGCAAGAAGGAAACAGTTGGAGACAACAACATTGCATCTCTCATGGGTTCTATGATGAAACCAGATTATACATTCAAGGATGAATACGTGCATCTCACTGATAACCCTATCTTTGAGTATTCCAATGCGCACAAGTTCTATGAGCCAGAATGGGTGAAGATATTACTGAGCAGGATACATGATGATCTATACTGGATAGGTGAGGTTCCTGTCTGCATCACTACTGATCTAATTCATGAGATGACTGGACTACCCAAGACTGGACCAGTTCTTCCAACTGGTAAAGATGTTAAGAAACAAGTTGAGCAAGCATGCTTATCCAGGAGTGATAGGCGTGGTATGATAGTTGATCCCATCAAGGAAGATGACATAAAGCTAGTTACCATGATACTAGGTTATAAATTCCAGCACGCAAGCAAACTAAACAGTGTATCTGCAGCCACTGTCTTAGCAGCAATAAAAATGGTGAATGACAATACTCAGTACAACCTATGTGAGATATTGCGCGCTCAATTGATTGACAACATCCGAGCTATCAAGCATGACAAGAGCAAGATATTCAGGTTTGGTTCACTGATCATATATCTCTACTTTCACACAGTAGGAAAGGTTGCAAATCTCTACCTTAGACAGAAGCAAACCCACTGTGTCACGGATTTCACTAAAAGCCACATCAGAGATTAGTGTGAAGGATTCTATGGACATGGACATCAAGACATTCAGAATCAAGATGCAGAAGAGGTTCAGGATACCTAAGAAAATAGTTGAGAAGTATAAAGACACCATATGTTTCATGGTGGAAATTGACTGTACTTGCATGGAGGCAGTTGAACCTAGGACAAAATGGATTCACCCTCTTGGTTATGAAGTCGAAGAACATGTTTTGGGAGGTTATGCACAAATTCTCCTATCTGCGCCCAAGGATCCCAATGAACCTATATGGGGCACTTACAGAGAAAAGACAAATCAAGTTGATTCTGTCCTATACAGTGCCGAGAACAAAGGAAGGCATCTAGGATTGCCTCAAATATCCTAAAAGTTCATGGTGTTACTCAAGAAAATCTTGACAGAGCTAGAGAAGCTAAGATAGTGAAAGAACTTGAGAAGTCTCCCACAGAAGTAAAAACAGAAAAGACTGATGATATTCCCAAGAAGAAGAAGAAGAAATCAAATGAAGATACATTTGTGCCATCAACCACCATTGATCTGGATGCATCTCCACCAGCAGTACCTAGCAAGAAGTCTAGAGGAAGGAAGCAAGTGCCCACTAGTCATCCATCCTCAAGAACTACAAGGAGCAAGGTAAAGAACACACAAGCTCCTCCTGAGGTAGGTTTCAGACCCAGTCTTAATGTCTTAAGGAACAAAATTGTCAATGAAGGACGACTAAAGTCTCTCAAGAATGTATATGACAAAAATCAAGAGATAGACAAATCAGAGATTCATTCAATGATCATCTCTCATATGATTAAGTTCAAAAGGACTGTATTGGAACTCAAGACTGTCATAGCAGACAAGGTATGGAACGTACTTGATATGTTAAAGAGGCAAGCAATTGAAGAAGACATGAGGATAAGAGAAGAAACATTGGATAGTCTTCTCCCAGTGTGCTCACATGATGAGAAAATCATTTTGTTGGATCTAGTAAAGCCGCACCTAAGAACCAAAACAAGAATTCTTCATATCATGAACAAGGAGTATGATCTGGTCGGTGAAGAGACCCATAAGGCATTTGAACGAGTATTTCTGGATAGACATATGTATCCATCAACGACGCCTATAGCTAAGGCAACTCCAGTTCCTCCTAAACAGGTTGCAGAACTAGTATTTTAGAATGCACCTAAGACAAGTCCACAGGTTTCAACGCCCTCAGTCTCAATAGCCTCTGATACAGCAAAAGATTCAGAGGATACTATAGTGATTGATGATATCAAGATATCTATGACCGCTTCTGATAATGATATGGATAAGGTTGAAAAAGCATTTGTAAAATCGGAAGAGACAGAGAAGGCATGCACTGATGATACATCTTTGCAACAAGATAAAGTTCCCTCTATAGATTCAACAGATTTGAACAAAGAGGAAGATAATCAAAATAATGAGATACCAGTCATGGAGATCCTAGTTAAAAGTGAGTACATGGAAACTAGTCAGAATACCATATTCACACCATCCATTCAACCATCTACCTCATTGTTGTCAAGTTTAACTCCTGACTCAGCAAGTCTGGATGCTTGGGGAGAAGAAGACCTAATCAAGATCAGTGTCCTAGCCATGGAAAAGGCCAAAGAGAAACAGGTTATGAGGAATCCTCTCTTCTTAGAATCAGTAAACATTTTGAATGATCTAGTACCTACGGACAAGAAAGTAGCAAAAATTCAGTCTGTGGATGATGTAGACAGTATACTAACATGCTTTAAAGCACATTTTACAAGCTTAGTAGACTCAGCTACTAGAATTGCAGAAGATGGGTACAAAAAATAAAGGTTGAATGAACTAGTAAAGAATTTTTCCTTAGATTTAAAATCATTGAAGATCGGTCAGTCTATGTTGAAAGAGTTGGCAGCTAAAGGCAGAAATGTAATAGCCAACTGCATGAACAGGGTAAAACTCACCTCTGAACACATCAAGAAGATAGAGGAGGCAGACATTTTGGTTAACAGTGTTAGGAAATTAGTCGAGACATCCACGCAAGACATGAACATCTGCAACAATATCTATCAAGGTCAGCTTGACAAAATAGAAAAAGCTAAAATGGAGATCAATAAGATAAGGACCCGATAGACTCAGTTGAGAAATGCACTTGCGCCCTCCTTAGCAGTTCTGGATGAGAACATCAAATAGATTGATGCCACTATTGTCACATATGATCAAGGTCCCTGCATGGACCTGATAAAAATGGAAAAGCTCACTTATGCTCTATGCGCCCATCTCCAGATAGTTGATGCAATGAAGGCATTCTGGCAGCAAGAGATAAAGAATCTTCAGGTTGTATATCCAAATGTATATATGGAGTAAGTATCTAGAGACTTACGATTTTGACACCTTTGCCATTAATGTCAAAGGGGTAGTAATATACAAGGAATATGTGTATAATGGGGAGTAGTATATATTATAAAGTATAATGATATACAATTTTTGTGTTAGTCAATTTTGAGTAACTTGGCCACATTCCTTTGTTGACATCAATGACAAACGGGGGAGATTGTTGGCAAGTTGACTCCCAGGGAGTATATGGCTTATTTTGTGTTGTCATTATGGCAACAAAGTCATATGAAGTTTTAACAGTAAACTATGAAGTGAAAATTGACTAAGTTTAGAAGACATAACAGAACAATGACTTACAGTCGATCAGGGCATCGACACACGTGCGTAAGACTACATTAGGATATGCGCATTCAGACTTAAGCTCTATGATATGTTATTAAGATTACCCTATACACGCATGGTACGAAATTGCAGTACGAACAAGTTACAGAAAGAACAAGTACACCAACAGTCCAGAATACAAAGTAGGAAGCTGACTTCATGATTTTGATGAGAGTGTACAATCTTTTGTTACGTAAAGGCTAAGCGCCTATTGTATTAAGTTTGTAATCATATATTAAACATTGTTGTAAACACGCTTAAGCCAATTTGTTTGGAAGCATTGTGTATTATGTTTTTGGGCCGACTAAGGTCTTCTTTGCAGTCGCGTCTATTCAGGCGTAAAGATATAAATATGTAATGCAAAGATACATTTGAAGTGTCGTCGAAATAGTCAGAGAAGATGTATAGCAAAGCAGTATGAAGATATCAGTATGAGAGAGAGTCCTTCAAGAAGTTAAGAGCATAAGCGCGTAACTGGAACTGATCAGACATCTGTGTCACATACAATAGTTTATTTTTGGATATAGTGCATATCTATTCTCAGGAGGTTGTATCCTTCTTTCTCTTTGAGCAGTGAGCTCTTGAACAGTGAGTCCTCACCCCTAATAGGGTTAATTGTAAAAGACTCCTAACAGGGTCAAACCCTTAACCAGGTCATTGTACTCATATTGTAAAGGCTGCTTCTAACAGGGCAAAGGAACTTTAACAGGTTCATTATACTAGTACAATATTTGTGGGTACTAATTCCCACCGGGGTTTTCCTCTAATCAAGGTTTCCCCGTAATCATATCAGAGGTTATGTGTTCTTGTGTTAAGCTTCATTGGATGTATATTTGATTTATGCTTAAGTTGCTAAATTTGAATAATAAGCTAAACACTGATTCATCCCCGCCCTCCCACCCCCAGTGTTTCCAACAATCAAATCATTAATGATAGCTTTTGAATACATAAAAAGTTTGTCCCAAGCATCATGTGGATTTTTAAATGTTTATATTTGAAACATAAAATCAAGAGAAATATAACTACAATGACATCCAAGTTCTTTACAAGCATATCATGTATCTTTTCCTCATCATTTTTAGGTTCATCAAGCTCTTGTTCAACACAAGGTGTAAATCCTTGTTGTGAAGGAAAAGTAGAGCATAAGAAGAAAGAGAAGATATGCAAATCATAAAAATATAATATTGGATCTATTTCTAGAGTTTTGCAATGACCAAAACGGACTAGATACTAAAAGTTTAACAATGTTTCTAAAGTTTTACAAAGTCCAAATGGGCTAAATAAATTAATCAAGGTTAGAGATAAAAATGTGAACCTTAAGTGGCACCAAAATATACCGTTAGAAAAATATTGAATTTCGAAAAACAAATCACCCCAAGATCATATTTGAAATTTACAAGATTTTGAAATTCAAAAAAATTATGGTTGCCAAATTCGATGAGAAGATTGATTTTTTGGAAACACTATATCACTTGAGTGAAAATGATTTTACCATTACTAAGAGCTTAAACTTAAATCCTAAATCAAAAATTTGCATTGAAAAAGGAGGTTGTAAGGTTAACATAACGACCATCAAAGTTTGACTACAAACTAAAAAACTGTGACGGTGTGTGGGTTAACATTTCAAACAATGTGCTAACATTACCATGATATCACAATGACTTCGTCAAAATATTATAAGATTCACTAAAATATTGTCGACCTCATTGAGATTCCATATCCATCAATCAATTCACCAAAATGGACTAGCAATGACCAAAATGGACTAGATACTCAAAGTTTAACAATGTTTCTAGAGTTGTTCCTAAAGTTTTACAAAGTCCAAATGAGCTAAATAAATAAATTAAGGTTAGAGATAAAATGTGAACCTTAAGTGGCACCAAAATATACCGGTGGAAAAATATTGAATTTCTAAAAACAAATCACCCTGAGATCATATCTGAAATTTACAGGATTTTGAAATTCAAAAAAATTATGGTTGCCAAATTCGATGAGAAGATTGATTTTTTGGAAACACTATATCACTTGAGTGAAAATGATTTTACCATTACTAAGAGCTTAAACTTAGATCCTAAATCAAAAAATTGCATTGAAAAAGGAGGTTGTAAGGTTAACATAGCAACCATCAAAGTTTGACTACAAACTAAAAAACTGTGATGGTGTGTGGGTTAACATTTCAAACAATGTGCTAATATTACCATGATATCACAATGACTTCATCAAAATATTATAAGATTCACTAAAATATTGTTGACCTCATTGAGATTCCATATCCATCAATCAATTCACCAAAAAGTTTTGCAAAACCACCTATTAAAAAAATATAGTTTTAAACAAAATATTATCCAGAATATTTTTACAAGCTATAAGGGGAGAAAATTAATTAGCTGTGACTAGGTCACTCACTATCAGTTGCATGGTCATCACAACAAAGTGCCAACACACTAGTAGAATTATTGAGGTTGTCGGTGGTAGGCAATTTGCAAATTTGTGCTACTAGCAACGACACTATTGTTATGCCACCACTTTAGTGCACTACATAGTGTGATAATTTTTTAATTTATCTTTATCAATTCTATACAATACTCTGTGTAGGGGCTCGTATGACTAAGGTGCAAATAAAATTTCTTAGACAATTTTGTCCAAGATAGGCAAGTTCTATATGAAAATGGGGATTCTTAGGCCTTTTGTATGCTATTGAAGGGTTGGTTTAGCCTCAAAATGTCTAGAAAATAAACCAAAAGCTAGATTTGATAAAGATACTTTAATTTTTAAACCTTTGCACATTTGGTTTTCGATGTTCAATTGGGATAAAACAAAAAGACAAATTTGACTTTCTCAACTAGTTTAAACTCATTGGTGATCTCATATTTATAAACTCCCAAAACATTTAATAATGCACTTGAATTTGACAAGATACTAAAAGAATTCTCCCAAAATTTGGTATTTCTTTCACCTTTTTTCTATTCTCAAATCATTCAAGGATGAAAGAAAATATCATACACGTGCTTCATTAAACAACAAATCTACACTCTTAAATTTTGTAAAGGAGAACTCAATCACATGCTCTTATACTATGTAAGATTTGAATGTGAAGCCACTTAAGAATGCTAATGATTGAAACAAAAACATTTAAAAAAAAACTAAAAGCTGATAGAATAAACTACATTCCATTCAATAAGAATGTAAAGCATATAAGCATAAGTTATTATGAAAAAAATAAATAAATGAGAATATAAAATATACCATCTAACTCTAGTGTAGGAGCACCATAGGTTCAAGCAATTAATATCACCTTTTTTTTTTTTTTTTCAATTTTGATATATTTGTGCTAATCTTGGGTTTCTTGTTGTGCGAATAATTTTTAATTTTAAAATTTAAATGTGTTTTCCTCTAATTTTGGATGTCCCACATAATGGGGACCTTAAAGATTCCTTATGATACTTGTTTTAATGTAATATAGGTGACAATAAAAAATACTTTCTTTTTAGATAATTTGTGGTAGGAAGGTGGTATATTTAAGGAAAAAACTTGGAGTTACTTTTGACCATGGTTCAATTTTTGGATTTTTGGGTAATCATAGTTGAAGCTATTATGAATGTTGGGGTTTACAATTTGGTCAAGGTTAGGGCCTCTCTTGATTTTATTGTCATGCTTAAAGAAAGGAATAAAGAAATGGGTTTGAATTGAAGAAGGTTAGCTTCCAATAATTGTTTTGTAGCTTCAAAGAAAGGGGAGGACTTGTGTTTGTAAGTTACATGTGAACTCATAGTTGATGCATAAAGTTAGAGATTGTTGGTTTTGTGGTTTGTGTAATGTTTGGTAGTTTTCATTAGGTAAAAAGTGGGGTTTTAGAATGTAAAACTCTTAAATTTTCTTATAGATTATATGCAATCATCCCTATGTTTATTGAATAATTAAATTAGTAGTATCATTGTTCTTATTCTTCTTATTCACGTGTTATTTTATTTTACATGCATGTACGATCCTAATCCCTAAATTGAAGCATAGTTTCATGTTCATAATTTAATTATTATTTTTTTCAAAACATTGGGGTCCATTTTGGTGTTGGTAGGAAGAGAAGGTTGTCATCGAATTGGCTTCATATCATGGACTACACCAAATTCTACTGAAGTAAACTATTACTATATGATCTATTCCATAATGCTGGTATTGATATAGGTGGGTAACACAAGGTGTCATTATTCTACAGTGTGACAATATTTGGCATGTGTACCACAACCTACTCTATCTAAAATGTGGATGAGGATAGGGATAATCTTGGGGATTGTAACATGAGAGGCACACATGATATATATAATGAGACGAAAAGCATAAATGATTATACTCATAATATTGGATAGATAAATTGTTAATCTAAGTTTTCATTTTTATGTATTGATGTTATTAGATAAAATTACTCCTCTATTCAATCATCATATTATTGGATTATTAAATAATCAATAACAATTTTATTCCTCGCCTACATACAAAATAATAAATAATTATCCTAATAAAAATATTTAATTTTAACTAGATTGAAACATTTTATCTATTTCAAAATAACCCAACTAATTTATATACACAAAGGATGACTAACGCTTATATGAACTATTCAATAATGTTGGTATTTATATATAGGTGGGTAAGACAAGATGTCATTATTCTAGTGTAACAATATTTGTCATGTGGACCACAACCAACTCTATCTAAAATGTGAAGGAGGATGTGGATATTCTTGGAGATTGCACATGAGAGGCACAATTGATATACATATTGAGACGATAAATATAATTGATTATACACAAAAATATAATTAATTATGTTTCATAATATTGGATGAATAAATTGCATTTAAATTTAAAAATCTTATATGTCAATGTTAGTAGATAAAATTAACATCAAATGATTCAAATATCAAATAATAAACAAGATGGCAAACACTGATATAAACATGCCTATTGACCCAACAGCTTTATAGAAACAATTATATATGGTGTTGCAATAATCACCTATCAAATACCACCTATTTTGTATTCTTATCCACCTTAAGAGGCAATACCTCTGAATATTTTTCATAAACTAAATACCTAATTGGACCTTGAGACAGAAGAATACATTGTACTCTCCCTCTAAAATATTTATGACTACCTTTGGATAATAATTGTATGAGAATATTTCTTTAGATAGTAATTGTATGAGAATATTTGTTGAATGTTTTGAATCAAACTACATAATCCATTATCGAAAAAAGAGAGAAAAACAAAAAACAAAATGATATTTAATGCTACCTCTTTCCCTAATCTAATCAAGAATTCTTGCAGACACTCAATAATATTTGTGCGTTTAACACTACCCCTTTCTCTATTCTAATCTAAGAATTCTTAGATACACACAATAGTATTTAACACTACCTCTTCCTCAAATCTAATCAAGAATTCTTACAAACACATTTCTACTCCAAAATATAGTCATAGCTTTCACTTTAATAATATTAAGATTATACTCCGACATAAATTTCAACTTCAACTGAAGCATCGCTCAGATTTCTACATGGAAATACCAAAAAAATGAACGTGATCAGCAAATACTTTCCACGATTCATGGTATCACTCTCTTGGTCATTAACTTTGTTTCATGGCTTCAACTATTAGTACTAAAATACCTTCGCTATTTCATGTAATAAGCTAAATTACATGATGAATAATGAATAATACGTGAGTGCCTAGCGTATCACATTTCTCAGAAAGCTCCAATCTCCTTGACAGTGAAGAACTGAAAATAATAAGCATATTATCTGATACTACAATTCTATCTAGTGACGTATGGGCATGTTGATTCCTAGTTGGCTTAAGGAAATATGTCGTTAAAGAGCTATCTTCTAAAATCTTTATGTACAGTGTGTGATTTATTCGTGCATGGATTACGTAGAAAGACTCTCTTTTGATATTGCAAATCTAACATTACTAATGCTAATGATGAAGAAAAATAATTATTTTTCATATTCCCGTACGGTTTTTTTCCATTTAAAACTGTCAAGACATCTACTGTAAGCTGCGCCTTCTAAACTTCGCAAGTCCCAGCTATTGATTAGAATAATAAAGGAAAACATAGTCTATTGTAAACGATCATAGAAAAACATGTACTATATTTTTTTTATTCTTGAACTTTTTTATTCTGATGATGGATCATGGAGTTTGATCCAACACGTCAATGCTAAAAATTCACACTTACCCAAAATTACATCAAAATTACATCAGTAAATATTTTCATGAATTGTAAATATCTGGTATCGTAATCATATAGTCGTTTAGATCAATCTGTGTTAAAAAGTTTCAGGATTACTTTTTACTTTCAGCCCAAAGCATTTATTAGTTGCAATGTTCAGAAAGTAGAAAATAATACGTGGGCTGCCCATGAACTGCCCACTGTTCAATATATACCGCAGAAGGAAAAAAAAATGGTATCTTGCCTGGGATTTTCTCTTTTTCAAATATAAGAAACACCGGTGATCGTTGCGCAATAGTTTAGAAGCAAACAAACGAACCCAAAATCATATAATCCTGTTGAAAGGGATTTGGCAACTTCTCTAACGTAAACATGAATACCTATTGTGTAGAACCGTACTTTTCCTTGTTTCCAATACCTATATTGAACAATGTAGCTATGTTTTCTACAGTTTTCCTTTATATTTAGTGCAGCAAAATCTAATTCAGAGATTTACATTCCATTGCGTGGATTTGTAGAATGGTAAACGAGGAGGAGGTGATGGAATAATGAATATATCATCATTCAGGTAAAACTTTTAGAGCTGAATAATGATGAAAATGAGAATGAACACGACTGAAATTGTTGGAAATAAGCGTGGTAGTGGGATGTTCATCTTTTGACTGAACTAAAACTGTTGCTAATTTGAAACTGCTTTTCCAGTCGCCACACGAAGGGAAACGAATAATAAATCATTTAAAAGTTCCTTAAAGTCGTCACATTCATTCATGAAGCTAACTTTGATAGTACACCATTTTCAAACAGGAGCGCTGCTGCACCAAAACCGAGGCATCAAAAGCTATACAATAATCATTCTCATGACTCACTATTAGGTTGGAATGTCATTTGCAAAGAATTATATTCTGCTATTCTTGTGTTTTTTCATGATCATTTGTACTCTCTATAATTATTATATTTTAACCCCAGGGAAAGGTATTTGAGCTTTTATTTCATTCTCCTCCCTGTACAAATTCCAACTATATCTCTACTTTTACAAACTTAGAACATTAATATTTCTACTTTTACAAACTTAGAACATTAATGGGCTGTCCCCCTTTGTTTTACAGTTCAATCTCTCCCTAGCCAACTGTATGGTTTCACTAATAGGTGGGTAAGATTTCTTTGAATACAGTCAAACGAAAAAGAAAAAGTAGCCCGCCTATTTCTCTTGTTATTTTCAAATGAAAAAACATACATAATTGTTATTGTGTAAATCTGTGCTTGACCAAATCAGATTGAGGGCTAATTCGAATTATAATCTATAAACGAATCTTCTTTAAAATGGGTTTATGATAATAACCACATTCGAACTATTTGTCTTTTGACTCAGCTGTAGATATTTTGAAACTGCTTAGAAGGTAATAATTATATATATAATATGAGATGTGGGAGGATAACAACTTTGGTTGTAATGTACTTTCTGTGATAGTTAGTGAAGCGTCATCGTCTCAAATAAAGTTGATATATAACAATGAATAATCATGATACTGAATAAGACTATTCCACAACTTTTATTTGGAAAGATACATACAATAAATAACTACAGTATAAGCTATGACCTTTACAGAGAATATTTCAATTGCAAGAGTATTTCAATCAAGTAATGCTTCATTCTACGTCATACAGTGCATGAATGAGAGCTTTTCAAAACTCTGGTTGGGCTACAGTTGTACAACTTTGATTTGCACAAGACTATAGAATTACCAGTAAAAATAAGCCTTTTATTGTAGGTGTTCTAACACAGCTTTAACCATTTTTCTCACATTGTTCTCTGGAACACATTCATCTTTCATTCAAAGAATTTGTAAGGTTTAGTGAATGAATGAAGGAATGTTAATGACATCTACGAGATCTAATAGTCTAAGGAACTAACAGACGCACCAGCTCATATAATATGTACAACAAAATCCAATAACAGACACACATTACGAAAACGTTTAGCCTTATTCCCTCCATATTTACTCAATTACTAATACATATAAACTTTAAAGGGCTCTGATGCTCAAGAAAAGTACAAGTCATGATCTTGTGTGTTGGGAGTTGCAATTTTTATGTTTTGAAAAAACAAAATTTGAAGCAAGTGGGTATAGAAATAGAGGATAGAATGTAAGAGATCAAGACAGAAAAGAGGGGCTCAAATAAGAAGTTAGAGATGGAGGATAATATAGTTTAGAACTTCAGAACTAGCTACGAATGTAATATAATTCTTTTGGTAAGCCTCTATGATAAGTATTCTAGCATTTTGTGTATTTGCTTTCTTAAAAGTTAAAAGTTAAAATACATATCTTCTATGAAAAAGGAACCTGAACATGAGAGAAGCCAGTTAAGTCAATGAAATGAATTCCATGGTTTCTTTTTAAGTTTCGTCCTAAGCATACACCTCACACCAGACCAAACAGTTATAAGTGCCTTACCAAACATCTTATATTGATGATATTAAATAGTGCTAATTTACATTTATGAATAATTTATTTTCTTTTGAATAGGTCATATTCAAAATTTGAAAACTTCATTATTTTTCAAGAATATCTGGGTTTATTAAACTTTCATCACATTATGACCAGTTAATGTGGAGATGGCCATATCTACTGCTGAAAGCCCAATTTCCTCATGTCTACACATTCAAATAAAACTATACAAAATTAAACCCTATAAAATATCTTCCATTTAATCCCTGAGGACATTAACAATCTTTGCTTGAGTTACATGTCTTAAAGTTAAAACACTTTGTTTGTTTTTTCCCTCACGTGTCTGGGTGTTAATATCACGATCTTGATATCTTGTTAAGAGAATAATTATCAAATGTAATGATAAGCAAGTCTGAAATTATTTGATCTTAGGCTAGTACATGCTTATCTTTTGACTGCGCTGTTCATAAGTTGAAACTTCTTTTTCACAAATGGGAAACAAATAATAAGAGAATATAAAATTCAAATCATAACTCAGTACTGACCCATTAGTGGTAGGGCTTATCATAACATTGGCGATTTTCAGTTGACACATAAACTGAGGGTGCCACCTATTTGAAAAGATCATCTACAAAGAAAGTTGAATTTATCAAGCAAAACTTCAGTGAACAAATACGAATAATAACTGCAATAATATGAGACAGTTTAGATAATTATTACCTGTAGTTACTCTAAAACTTTATAATTAACTTTGCAAAATATTCATGAGGTTTACTTAGCTTAAATTTCTATTATTCATATTACGTTGAATTGTTTTTGCAGGCTTGTTAACTTGTAAAATTTCATATTTTGATGATTTTTAAAGGTAGCTAACAATTAATTTGAACTTCAAAATTACACTTCATTCTTCTGCAGTGAAGTTTTTCATATTAACTATATATAAGATAACACCCTATAATATATTAAACCCCCAAAAAAATTGAATTTTGAATTCTATTCGAAACCTGTGATATCTATGGAGTTTCCATTAATGGAATTCCACGGGAGTCGTGGGTATTGTACCCTTTAAAAGCCTCTCGGAGCTCTCATAGTTGAGACAGCACAAGTGGAATTAGCTATGGAGAAATTTAGCTTTCCTAGGTTGTAATGGGACCTGCTAATTCGTAAAAAGAGGGATTGGACTATCTTGTACAGCTTTCAATAGAACGTGGATTGTACCAAAATTACCAGGTACCAAATAATTAAGAAATATTTATGTCGAGATGTAGACAAGGACCAAATACATCAAAGAGAATACAACCTTAGTACACAGCCACGTTTGATGTTTCCGAGCCGTATTATATCTTGATCTCTGTGCACTAGTTTACCCAAATTAACTATAATTATTGCAGAAAGAAAATTCTACCTAATGAAGCCATGGGTACCTACCGACATATTTCTCAATTAATTTTTTTTAATGAAAACTGTAATACACGATGCTATGACATTTATCAAAAGGATTTTGATTGATTCTACTTTGGCCCATGTTTAGGGTAGCTGCTACAAAATGTATGCGGGCAAATGAATACCCTTGTATTTTTTACATTCTTTTTCATTCTCTTGATCGTCCCACAATAGACGTTTTGGACAAACAGAAAGAGATAGACACATTGATCTCCATTATAATGACCTTGTTCAGCTGTTGTGCATAGCTTTTGGTAATAACCGTTGCATGAATTTATTTCTATGACAGAAGAGAATGAGATAAGAAAATAGAATGTAAATACTCTCTTCATCCATTTGTAAATTTGTGAAACCAGGCTCACCTGATTCTTGAAAAAATAAAACGTTCATCCACATTGTCGTGGGTAATATGACTGACACACCAAGCCTTTTTTGAGGTGAGTCTCTATGTATTCAACCCAGGCGAAGTATTTATTACCAGTATTTCGAGCCTCTCTCACAGGCTGGTCATTATGAGGGAAAAACCCAAAACCCAAGTTCATCTGCAATCCATATTCCTTTATCAACTTTACTCAAGCCATCTTTAAAAAGCATAGCATGAGAGGAGCAAGGAAGAACTAGGCATTATAGCACCTAAAGGCCTCAAAGCACTTAATGAATCATAAAAGATGAATAGTTTGCACAGCTAAAACTGAAAACTATACTTCTTTGGCATCCTGGCCAAAACATGACCTGCATGAACACCCTGAACATTCTGTGTTCCAATGGGGATCTAGAACCCTAATTGGAATACAAGAGGTCGGTAAACCAGAAGTGGGTTGTGCCTAACTGTCACTTATATACCTCTAAGGCTCAATGCCTTATTATTGAAATTGGTATCTCAAACTAGAATTATTTTTCTTGGTTTTGCGTGTCAATAAATCTGAGGATCTTGAAGCATGAAGAGGAAATTACACAGAACAGCTATAAATGATGCTGGTGAAGGTGTTTGGCTGAAAGTGTATAAAAAAACCATTGAAAACATTGTGAAATAATGAAAAGAAGAGATGAGGGATTGCTGAATATCTTACCCAAATGATGCTCCCCTGATGAGATGATGTGGTGAGCGAGCTTTCTGTTGTAGATGGGCATTCCAAAGTGTATTTTGATGTTTTTGAGCAGGTAGAAATGGAAGAGTGTTGTGAGGGGAATGAAGCCTGGTCCGAGTCAACAGTCCACTTTTGTCAGAACATTTTGCAGGTTGTCTCAGGCCTCGTGCCAGGCTGCAGTCCCCGCACCCCAACTCTGCCTTTAAATCTCCTCAAATTCCTCTACTTTCGAGCTGCACCCCGCTATATCCAAATACATAATTCCAAAACACTCTCAGAAGTTGTGCTCTAGCCTGCAAAACCTATGTATTACCCATTAATTAGCTACGTACCACAACAACAAGAAGCAAGCAAATAGGTCTGTCTGTCTACCTTGATGCAAGCGCCTGCACATGGACGGCCACAGATTCACTCCCACAAGAATTCACAACTCCTCTCTTCATTATTTTTTTATTCCAAAGATCCTGCAGAGCAGCATCAGTTTTGAGATGCACAAAAAACAAATCAGATATACTTAGTGGGCAGGCAGATCAGGACATTGGGCAGATCGGGATATTGGGCAGATCAAGAAGTGCTGCCCACATGTTGCTGTTACAAACCAAAAACAAAGTCTAGGAGAGAAACTGCTGCCCTTGGAGACTTTTTCACGCAATGACATGGTTTTCCAGTTGTGTCATTATTGAAGAACTTATATAATAAATTATATAACCCTTTTTGAAGCTCCAAATGTCAATAGGGTTTCCTTGCTGTCTCTCTCTATGTCTGGTTTTTTTTGTCTTTTCATTGTGTGACTGTGAATACCTACAATCAACTATTGAATTATCAAAGTTGAGTATTGAAATCTGTCTTCTTCCATCCTCAAACAATCAGATTCTCTGCACCCATTTCCTCAAACCCTAATTTCTGTTCCAGAGGGGAATCAAATCCAGCCATTGAAATAGACTGTGTTTAGCAAAATAGAATTGTGGGTATGTTTGTTTTCTGAGGAGTTATGGCGGTGGGCATTGTTTTGTTTGAAGTTTTGGCCATACCTCATAGCTGCTCCCTGTTAGGTGAAACAAAATGAATGCGCAACATATGGTGGTGGGTTCTATAATTATAAAATAATACCAAAGGCGGTGCCTTCCAACACATGGAAGACCCTCTTCTCCTTTTACCTTACACACATAACCAACTCATAATATAATACATATTCTATCCTTGCACGCAAAAACAGGTAAGAGCTTGTTGCAGTGAGACCATGGGCATATATATATATATATATGTCGGGTGTTGTGTGCGCCCATCATTCCTCTGCCTTTCCCAACGACAGAACAAGAACAGTTTCATCCATCTCTGCTCTTTTACTTGTTCTCTGCCTTCCAAAACAATGCTAAAAATTGCAATGGTTTTGTAGCACTAATTATTACCACAAATTTCCCGGTGGTGTGATGAGGTCAGCAAATCGTTAGGTATTCATTTGGGCGGGTCAGTCTTTGGTGGTGTATATTTATAGCATGAGTTGCGGGGTATAATTGTAATGATGGAATGGAATTACAGGATTTTCCCTCACGACTTGTCGTATTTGCTCCGCAATTGCAAAAGAAATGACGCCATTGCCACTAAGCCTATTGCTAGGTAGACCTAAGACCTGTTTTTTACCTCCCTCAAACGCGACGTTACCAGAGTTTTCGTGTATGTTTCGGTATAGTGGTGGGCCTGCGTTACGTGGTTCCGTCAGAAAGGATGGGCCATCGTGATAGGAAAGGCTGGCGTACCTTTTGTCTGGTTAGAGACTCATTCACTCTTGCCTAAAAATGACGTCTTCCCACCACCTTCTCTTCTCTCCCCTCATTCATTCTTCCCTTACACATCTCACTAAAAATGACGTCTTTCCACCACCTTCTCTTCTCTCCCCTCATACATCTGATTTTGTTTATGAGGATTAAAGACCGGATCCCATCATCTTAGGTGTTAAATTAGTAAGGGGAAGATACTCAAAATGACGTCTTTCCACCATTTTCTCGTCTCTTCTCTTCTTTCATTCATTCTTCCCTCATACACCTAATTTTCTTTATAGGATTGAAGACGATATCCCATCATCTTAGATGTTAAATTAGTAGGGGGAAGATACTCAAGGAAATTTAGGAAGAAAGAAATGCCTATTCTACAATAAGGGAGCACTTTAAATGGAATGGTACTTCATCATGGAATGTGCAACTTATGGGGATATCTGTACCAATACAAAAAGGCATTGAAGGTTGACAACATGCACTTGTTATTCGAGGAAGAGAAGAAGATTATCTAGACGGTCAACTTACTTCTCAAAATTAATAGTATGAGGTCAGATATGGAAAAGGGCATGAAGATGAATTAAGGGGGTTATGATCTTGGTCGTGTAGACAGTTTGGTCTCATAAATGTCATTAAAATCTTTCATTTCATTTCATTCCTCAATAAATGTGTTATTTGTTTGTACATTACAACGGGGTATATTCGAACCTCTAACTTGAAAGAGACTATAATGAGGGATCCTCTTGTCTTTATTTCTCAAATACAATAAATTTAATATATTGTTTATTGTTGTCACAAAAGTTTGCACCCTTGCACAGGTGAGTGTGAATGACCTAAACAACCTTGTGAAACATGTAAACAACCTCCAAGTGCGAGACTTAAAATGTGAGGTTGAGTCTCCGGAGAAGGTCAACTTCCTTTCAATCTAGATGCAAATTGGACCAACCCAATACTTAGTATTACTCCTAATCTATCCTCAAACTTGCAAAGGAAAAGGGAAAGAAGGAATGGAATGAAATAAAGAGTGAGGTGATACAACAAGATTAAATATTTGATCTCCTTGTTAGGGATTTTTCTTGTATGAATCACAGTGCTTCAAATATCTATTTGAATCCTGTACCTTTACTTCTGATTCAGAGACAAGAAAAGCCTAAATGCTAAGGACTGGATAAGGTCCTTCCTCGTTTTTGAGTTCCACATATACTCAGGCAGGTTTTACCTTGAAAGATTACTGTTATCACAGTATTTGTTATTGTGGACACTGATTTGTCATGTATCTCTATTGAACCAACTTTATAAAATACCTGAATGTATTTGAGCTGTTGCAAAACATGTGTGCTCTGAAGACACCTTCACATCAGTAGCAAAACATGTAAAAAATCTGCTGTCACTGTCGCTGCAAGCTCACCTTCTTTGTGATCTTTCTTTCACAAGCACACTGGTGTAAATCAGAGCTCAGAGTCGCCACTCACTATTAGTGAGATCAAGTAGAAACTTTTAAACATTCTTGATAAATTAACAAGATACTGCACCAGAGAATCCAGGAAATAAAACTGTTTTACTTCCCCAGCAGAGTCGCCACTTTGTTAGGGATTTTTCTTGTATGAATCACAATGCTTGAAATGTCTATTTGAATCCTGTACCTTTTACTCCTGATTCAGAGACAAGAAAAGCCTAATTGCTAAGGAC
>MU227771.1:580592-600594 GCA_018584345.1 Thuja plicata
GCGACCTCGCGACCTCATTAAGTCTCTTTGTCGCGAGCACATCTTCTCAACCATGGTTTACTCTTCAGACTTGGCGACAATGTAATTCCTTTAACCTCGGCAAACCCAAGTCTTTCCAGCGATCAGGTGACTATGCAAAAATCTAAGTCGCAGGGAGTTAACCTTAACCCATCATTCTTCTCTAGACTACGCGACAAGCCGTTTACCTTTTAACACTTCATTGTTATCGCCAAGTCGCTAGAAGCTTATTTTTTACTTCAAGATAACATGACAACCCTTTGGTCGCTGAGTCGGGTGATCCACTTAACTTAATCTTTTACTAAAAAGGTACCCCTTCTCTGCTTACAGCGACCTCGCGACATACCTTAATCGCTTAGTCGGAAGGACTTTTTCCCTGGGGCGCTTTTATCACCAGACTTAGCGACCACCGTCAGATCTTTTAATTCCTTCATCGCACGGCTGTCTTTTAATCGCTAAACATTTCCTCATACCCTTAAATTATCAGGAGACTTCGCGACTGAGGGCAAACATACCCTAGTCTTGTTATCGCGTGATCCATCTCCTTTATCAAGCAACCTCCCGACAACCACTAGCTCTGTGACAGATGTCGTCTTTTCTTTTGTCCTCTTTATGCACACTGGGAAACTGATTCATCACCTTGATTTGGCGACATCCCGACTGAGGGAAATCTCTTAGCCTGAAACCGTTAGTCGCTGAGTCGGGACTGTTATCCACTAACCGCCAATTATCACGAGACCACGCGACTGAAGAAAAGCCTAACTGTTTGACCGAGCTGATCCAGCGACCATGCGACATGAAGTGAATCGCAAAGTCGGAAGACATTTCTTTGACTTGCCATTTCTTCTCGCGATCACCCGACTGAGGCGGGTCCCGTTCATTTTAAAAGGTCATAACATGAAATCAAGCGACAACCCGACTGAAGAAAGATCGCTAAGTCTCGATACACTGAGAGAATATTCAATTTCTTAACGAGACTACGCGACACAAAGGAAAAGCAAAGTCGGGAGATGTTTTAGCATATTCGATCTGGGTTATGCGATCAAGCGACCTGACTTAAGGCACATGTCTTTAGTGACTTGAAAAAGGTAACGAGGAAATATAAGACATGGCTAAGGGTTTCAAATACATCGTTTAACACTAGGCTTTAGGGTTTTTTTAGGGTTTTGACAATTTGGTAAGGTATAAGCATGAAAACCTGAAAAATTTCAAAGGGGAGGGCAAGGAACCAGGCACAGCAGCAAAAACACGAAATACAACCAACACTCCTTATGCGTATGATTGCTCTTAGACCTTAATGAAACTACCAAGACAACATTATACCCTATATTTGATCAACTCCTATAACAATATGAAAGTTAGGACTTAAATAGACCCTACGAGGAACCTAAATATTGACACAAGGAGGGTAAGGAGAACAGGGGCCCAAGGCACTCCCAGCTATCCAAACCAACTTGCAGAACAACACAGAAGCAACAACACAGAAATGGAGAGAAGAAACATCAGAACTTCTATTAGTTCATCAAACTCATTAAATGTCGGGCTATAAGGCCTTCCCGGTTTCAGCCATATATATTCAAATGTTTACAGAATAATCTTGATACATGTGAGGTCACAGACCCACGATCTGAGTTTTCTAATACTATGTCTTCTAACCAAAAAATTCCTCCTGCGATCTAAGATCATAAACCAAATATATACAAGAGTCCACCAAAGAGGTCAATGCTCAGATCCTAAAGATCCAACATAAGAAACAACAAAGACCCAAAATTAGGTCCACACACTGTTAGTAATAACTGAGGGGGGGGGGGGGGGGGGGGANGGGGGGGGGGTGAATTAGTGGCCTAAAAAATTAATCCTTAAATCAACCCTCAAAACTTATAACCACAAATTATTCCTCTAGTTATCTTTTGTCCTACAAGATGAATGCCTTGAAATACTTATATCAATTTACTACTTGTCGGATTGCTTTGTAAATCTCTCTTTTGTATGATTACCGATAAGCAGTCAACTATTTACCGAAGCACAGTAAATATGCAAAGTATACCGATAAATCCAGAATTGCATATGTGAAATGTAAAACAGTAAAGTAATAAAACATTAACACATAACACATGGATTTTTAACGTAGAAACCCTGTTAAGGGAAAAACCACTGGGACCGGTACCCCAAATTTTCACTCTTCTAAAGTGAGCCCTGTTAGGAGCCAACCCTGTTAAAGGTTACAAACACACTGTTAGGTGTGACCTTGTTAAAAGATTTAAAAGATAGTTTGTCACCTAGTATCTGGCATCTAATGCTACCATCCTTGATCAAACACTCACTTGGTCTGTTAATAGGTATCGGGCATATCCAATGCTACTTTTATGATCAAAGCTTTTTGATACTCCTTGGGATGTATCTCAATTGTAGAAGAATTTTAAGTCCTACTTAGTTAAGAGACTTAATGCTTCAATGGTTAAACTAAAACATTAATGATATGTTCATACATACAACTCAATCGCAGGTTTTTAGATCTATTATAAGTGCATTACCTCTCTGATCAATATAATCAATTCTATACCTTGCTCCACACTATTCTTCTCTTTGATGTTGTCTCACTGTTCGTCGGTGTCTGTAGAATATAGCTCTTTCTTTATCTTGATTGATCAGATCTGAATGAAGACTTTCTTCTCCTTCAGATTTTCTTTAGCATCTTTCCTCTTCTCTTTCCCTCCCCACACACCCATTTGTAATGAATTGGGTTTGTCTCTTTATAGACACGATTCACCTTTTCTAGGCTTTCTTGATTCTTGGCGTGATCCACAATTCTCGCCAATAAGATTTAAAGCAAACTCCAATTTTATCTCAAAGAGATCTTCTTGCCAACTGGACAAATTAGCTTTAAAACAATTACTTATCCTCGGTTTTATCTGGTCGATTAAAACAATGATAAGTATCCATTAAGTCTATTTTTAGCTCTTGATAGCTAAGCATTTTATCATATTCTGAACTCTCTGTTCTGTCGGTCAACACTTCAGTTAGTTGTTGGTGATAACTGATTGTTCCATTGGTGTGACTTCAGCTGTCATCAGGATCTCCATCCTTGTCTTTTCCATCGGGCAACACTATAATTATGTTCGTCGGTTTACACTGTGATTTGCTCGTCGAGCAACACTGTGACTTAGCTCATCGGTAATGTTGTGCATTTCTTCGTCGGGTAACACTGTGACTTTCTCTTTAACTCTGACCGTCGGTGTGCACTCCATCGGTGTATACGGTCACTTAGTGAATAATTGACTTATATGCATTACTAATAGTATAGCCTTGATTCATCAGTTTTTTGAAGTCTTTTGCAGTATTTCTATGACCATACAGATTATATCAAGTTGACATCAATGACAATACAATACATTAACTAATTTAATATCTTGCATGATCACCAACTTAATATCTTCAAATATTCAATCAGTTACATGTCATCAATCTCTCCCTTTGACATTGATGGCAACATACTACATTATCATACTATAATATTACTAATACAATATGAAATATATAGTTTTGTCAAGCTTTCCTAATGTAACTATTACAAATGTTTGGCTTTCAATAAGCTCAGCTAGCTTAGATTTGATTCTTGCAGCTTTATGTTTGTCTTCAATCCCTTCACTGGATAGATGTAGAACCTTTCTTTCTCCGATGTGATGTGTTCTCCTTATGTGTCAAACTCTCTCCCTTTCACTATTCTCCTTCCTTTGATGTCTTGTGTCAGCAATTCTCTTCCTTTGTATGTACTCTCCCTTACTTGTTACTTCTCTCCCTCTGGATAAATGTGATGGATATAATCTCTTCCTTGATCAGTATGATAATGAGATATCTCTCTCCCTTTGACAACAATGCCAAACAAATATCTTTTGAAACAAACATTTGACAGAAATGTCAAACGGATCCTTTCTATCCATAATATACTCTTTGAATTTCCCAATCCATCGGTAATAACTTTGGTGCTCGGAGTAGATAAATACCTTCCCGTGTACAGATTTATCTTTGAAGTCCATTTCTCTGCTTGCATTAACATAAATGATTTTCTGATACTATGTAGGCTGATGCAGCCTTCTAGTCATTTTACTGACCAGTAGACAAGGGTTTGGCCCCTAGTCTCTTTCTCAAGTACTCAAATGCATCCTTGGGCAGTGGCTTGGTGAAGATATCGGCCAGTTGTTCCTTTGATTGCACATACTCAAGTACCGCCTCCTTTGCTTGAGCTTGTTCTCCTAAATAATGATACTTGATGGCAATATGCTTTGTTTTAGCATGCATGACTGGATTCTTGGAAATGTTTATTGCACTTGTATTATCATAGTAGATAATTACTGGTTCAAGAATTTTCATATGCATACCTTCCAGTAACTGTTTGATCCATGCAATATGTGAGCAGTTTGCAGCAGCAACAACATACTCTACTTCTGCAGTAGACTGAGAGATGCATCCTTGCTTCTTGCCGATCCATGTGACAAATCTGTCACCCACAAAGAATGCTCCTCCAGTTGTGCTCTTCTGGTCATCAATATTTCCAGCCCAATCAACGTCGGTAAAGACCTTAAGATCAAATTTGCGTTCTCTTCTATACCATAAGCCATATTCCTCAGTATTCTTCAGATATCTTAGAATTCTTTTCACAGTAGTCATATGTGATTCCCTGGGATTAGCAAAAAATCTTACAACTATTCCTACTGCATGTGCAATATCTGGTCTGGTATGTACAACATACATGATTTTTCCAATCATTGATCTGTACAAAGTCTGATTTACCTCTGATGACTTGTCCTCCTTTGTTAGCTTACATCTAGTTTCCATCGGTGTTCCAACTAGTTTGGACTCTTCCGTCTTATATATTTTCATTACTTCTTTGATGTACTTGGATTGTGTAATGAAAATACCTTCATCTTGTTGCATGATCTGTAGACCAAGAAAAAACTTGATCTCTCCAAACATAGACATCTCAAACTCTTTGCTCATTTCATTTGCAAATGATTTGCATAACATATCATTGCCTCCAAATATGATGTCATCAACAAATATCTCAGCAATCAAAATGTTAGCATCAGTATCTTCCTTCAAATAAAGATTATTGTTTTCACTAGTCCTTACAAATACAATACTTATAAGATAGGAATGAAGTCTTTCATACCAGGCTCAAGGTGCTTGTTTCAGTCCATACAGGGCTTTGTGAAGTCTACATACCATGTCCCTCTTGTCTGGATCAATAAACCCTTCTGGTTGTTCAATGTATACCTCTTCTTCAAGTATTCCATTTAGGAATGCAGACTTGACATCCATTTGATATACCTTGAATCCTTTACATGCAGCATAAGCAAGTAGTATTCTCACTCCTTCTAACCT
This sequence comes from Thuja plicata, assembly GCA_018584345.1. Classification (NCBI taxonomy): domain Eukaryota; kingdom Viridiplantae; phylum Streptophyta; class Pinopsida; order Cupressales; family Cupressaceae; genus Thuja; species Thuja plicata. Next base: position 585,993 of record MU227771.1, read on the forward strand.
AGCAATGTGTACAAAGGTTTCTCCATAGTCAATCCCTTCTTCTTGTGCATACCCCTTGCATACTAGTCTTGCTTTATTTCTGGTGACTTCTCCATTCTCATTTAGTTTATTCCTGAATATCCATTTTGTACCGATGACATTCTTGTCATTTGGTCTCGGTACAAGTGTCCATGTCTTGTTTTTCTCAATCTGCTCAATCTCTTCATTCATAGCACTAATCCATTCATCATTATCAACTGCGGCATTAACATATTTTGGCTCATAATCACAAATAAGACATCTTGTATTTAGAGACTTACTTCTGGTTCTCATACCAGCCTTCTTATCTAAAATGATTTGGTTCTGTGGATGGTTCTTTCTGACATATCTGGCAAGTACAGGTTCAGCTCTTTGTCTATCAACTTGATCATTATTCTGTCCTTCATTTTGTTCTTCATCACTTTGTGCATCATTTTGAGCAATATTCTGATCATCGGTATTTACAGTCTGATGCTTGGGTGCAATGATCTGTTGCTTGGGAGCTCTACATAGTTGGTTAGGTAGAGTGTCAGGTTCTTCATTGTAAGAAAACCTATTGTAGTCCTTTGGTTCTTTCCTTTTCATTCTTCTCTGCAAATTCATCTATCTTTACATTTGCACTTTTAAAATTTTTGTTAGAGGCTTTATTTAGACACTTATAAGCCTTTCTCTTGGTGGAATACCCTAAGAAGATTCCTTCATCACTCTTAGAGTCAAGTTTTCCATTTCTACCATCCTTTAAGATATAACATTGACTACCAAAATTTTTGAAATAACTTACATTGGGTGTGTAACCATACCAAAGCTCATAAGGTGTCTTTTTGGTGTCTTTCTTCAATTATACTTTGTTCAATGTGTAAATAGCAGTACTGACAGCTTCTCTCCAGAAGATTTGGGTGATGCCTTTTTCTATCATTAGTTTCCTTGCACAATCAACTATGGATCTGTTCATTCTTTCAGCAATTCCATTTTGTTGTGGTGTTCTCGGTGTAGAGACCTGTCTTTTGATTCCATGCTCATTACAAAAGTTAGTGAATTCATCTAAAATAAATTCCCCTCCTCTATCTAACCTTAAGCATTTTAATTCTTTACCACTTTGTTTCTCAACCATTGCCTTGTACCATTTAAACATCTTGAATGCTTCAAATTTATCTTTTAGAAACATGACTATCATCATTCTAGAGTAATCATCAACAAAGAGAATAAAATATCTATCTCCATAATAACTCTTTGTTCTCATAGGTCCACATAGGTCAGTATGGAATAATTCTAGAATGACATCAGATGTATGGGTTTTGCTTTTGAAACTATACTTTGTCATCTTACCTTTTTGACAATTCTTACACATGATGTTGTTGGGCTTAACCATCATCGGTAAACCTCTTACATTTCTCTTTTTTCTTATCTTTATCATGTTGTCAAAGTTCACATGACATAATCTTTTGTGCCACAACCATATGTCTTCATTTGTAGAAATCAAACAAGTGGTGTTAGTATCATCCAGATAGAATAAGTTAACTTTTGTCTTCTCACCGGTGCCAATCATATTTCTTGATTTATTGAAGATCTTTGCCTTCTTATTTTCAAATGCTACTCTGTGACCTAAATTATTCAATTGAGAAACACTCAATAGATTGTAATTCAATCCATTTACCCAATAAGCATTTTCACATTTTATCTAGTTATTCAACATTATGGTTCCTCCACCTTCAACTGGACAAGTTGTGTCATTACCCATTCTTACTGAACCACCTTTATAGTATTCAAAAGTCTCAAAATTTTGCTTGTCACCGGTCATATGGTGAGTGCAGCCACTATCTATGATCCAGACATCATTTTTACTAACTTTAGACATGAGTGCGGTTTCTACATAGCTTTCTTCATCATCATCTGAATCATCTTTTACTGCCACAAACACCATCTCGATGTCTTCCTCAGATTCAGTGTCATCATCTTTGCATTTTTCTAGGTAACTGGCCTTATTTCCTTTGTCCTTTTAGTCTCAGGTATCTCTTCTTTCTGATTGTCGGTAGCTTCTGTAATCACCTCTGTTAGACTTCTTTTCAAATGATCTATCATTACTTTAGTCATCTTTTCTTCTATTAGGACATCTTGCAGCAAAGTGTCCAATCTCTTTACAATTAAAACAAACAAGTGGTAATTTACCTTTGCCTCTCTACATTCTTCTTGCCATAAGTGCTTCAATTTCATCAAGATCTTCTTCTTCACTTTCACTATCACTATCTTTTCTCATAGTGTGTTTATGACTTGATTTACTTATTCTCATAGAAGATTTGAATGCAGACTCTATGTTTGGTAAGACACTAGTATCAAAATTGTTCATCTCAAAAGAAATCAGTCTTCCAATCAAACTGTCTAGAGTAACATTTCTATTTGCTACTGCTCTCATTTCTTGAATGATAGATACTCTAATGGCATAAGTAGGAAGTAAGGTTCTTAGAATTTTACTTACCACTGTATCTTCTTCTAGTATACCTCCAACTCCTCGAATAGGATTGACTACCTCTTTGATTCTTGTGTTGTACTGTGTGATGTTTTCACTTTTTTTATTTGGAGATCATAAAACTTTCCTCTAAGGCTTTCTTCCTTGGCTCTCAAAACATTCTTGTCACCACCATGTACAAGCATCAATTTTTCCCACAACTGCTTTGTAGTCTTGCAGGTTTTGACATCTTCAAACTCAGCATTAGAGAGTGAGGAAACAAGCTCTATCATCATGCAATTGTGTTCATGCTTCTCTCTCATTTTTTCAACTGTTGGTTCTCCTGTGAGCAACACATATTCAGTATCTAAGTATTGAGTAACATCATTTCCAATACCTGATAAGTGGAGTCTTATTCTGCTCTTCCATGAAGCAAAATTGTCTTTGTTCAACTTGGGCACATCTCGTCTGTTCATCTTGTGATATTTGGCTTAGGTCTTGAAACCTTCCTTCTAAGCACACAAGCTCTGATACCAATTGTTAGTAATAACTGAGAGGGGGGGTGAATCAGTGGCCTCAAAAATTAATCCTTAAATCAACCCTCAAAACTTATAACCACAAAATATGCCTCTGTTATCTTTTGTCCTACAAGATGAATGCCTTGAAATACTTATATAAATTTACTACTTGTCGGATTGCTTTGTAAATCTCTCTTTTGTATGATTACCGATAAGCAGTCAACTATTTACCGAAACACAGTAAATATGCAGAGTATACTGATTAATCTAGAATTGCATATGTGAAATGTAAAACAGTAAAGTAATAAAACATTAACACATAACACATGGATTTTTAATGTAGAAACCCTGTTAAGGGAAAAACCACTAGGACCAGTACCCCAAATTTTCACTCTTATGAAGTGAGCCCTGTTAGGAGCCAACCCTATTAAAGGTTACAAACACACTATTAGGTGTGACCTTGTTAGAGGATTTAAAAGATAGTTTTTAACCTAGTATCTGGCATCTAATGCTACCATCCTTGATCAAACACTTACTTGGCTTGTCAATAGGTATCAGGCATATCCAATACTACTTTTATGATCAAAACTTTTTGATACTCCTTGGGATGTATCTCAATTGTAGAAGACTTTTAAGTCCTGCTTGGTTAAGAGACTTGATGCTTCAATGGTTAAACTGAAACATTAATGATCTGTTCATACATACAACTTAATTGCATATTTTTAGATCTATTGTAAGTGCATTACCTCTCTCATCAATATAATCAATTATATACCTTGCTCCACATTGTTCTACTCTATGATGTTGTCTCACTGTTTGCGGTGTTTGCAGAATCTAGCTCTTTCTTTAGCTTGATTGATCAGGACTGAATGAAGACTTTCTTCTCCTTCAGATTTTCTTTAGCATCTTTCCTCCTCTTTTTCTCCCCACACACCCATTCGTAATGAATTGGGTTTGTCTCTTTATAGACATGATTCACCTTTTCTAGGCTTTCTTTATTCTTGGCGTGATCCACAATTCTCGCCAATAAGATTTAAAGAAAACTCTAGCTTTATCTCAAAGAGATCTTCTTGCCAACAGGACAAATCAACTTTAAAATAATTACTTATCCTCAGCTTTATCTGGTCGATTAAAACAATGATAATATCCATTAAGTCTATTTTTAGCTCTTGACATCTACGCATTTTGTCATTTTTTGAACTGTCTGTTCTGTCAGTCAACACTCCAGTTAGTTGTTGGTGATAACTGACTATTCCGTCGGTGTGACTTCAGTTGTCATCGTGATCTCCGTCGGGCAACACTGCAATTATGTCCGTCAGTTTACACTGTGCTTTGCTCGCCGGGCAACACTGTGACTTGGCTCATCGGTAATGTTGTGTATTTTTTCGTCAGGTAACACTGTGACTTTATCTTTAACTCTGACTGTCGGTGTGCACTCTATCAGTGTATACAATCACTTAGTGAATACTTGACTTATATGCATTACTGATAGCATAGCCTTGATTCATCAGTTCTTTGAAGTCTTTTGCAGTATTTCCATGACCATACAGATTATATCAAGTTGACATCAATGACAATACAATACATTAACTAATTTAATGTCTTGCATGATCATCAACTTAATATCTTCAAACATTCAATCAGTTATATGTCATCACACACATCCTAATGAGGGATCCCACATTAATTATGCTACAAAAATTAAATGCAAAAGTCGACAAGAACAAGATAAAAAACTTGGTAAGAGGCCGACCGAGCAACATGAACAACTCGATGAAGACCAAACGAGCAACAACAATGACTCGGTAAGAAGGTAACCGAGCAACAGAAATAACTTGGTGAAAACCCAACCGAGCAGCTAGAACATCCACCAAGACTCATCTGTAAAGCAAGATAGAACAAGTAACTGAGAAACAACAGTTACTGAGTAGCCTCCAACAATCTACTAAACTAAAACAAAAATATTTTTGGTTGATTAGGATTGCCAAAGATCCCAAGATTCTTCTGCATCAAACACCTGGGGTTAAAAAAAATGATTCCCCAAATCATGTGTCAGGTCCAACCTGAAATGAATCCAACTTAGATTGAGAAATCCAAGATGAGTCCTCCAACAATCTTTTCTTCCATTTTATCAGATATTCCATGTATTCCTTTCCTCTTGTACTTCTGCCAACTCTCTATTTCAAAATCTGCTCAACTTCCTCTACCTGTTTCTTAGGATAATCCCTCGGTACTATCACTTCTTCATCAGGTTTTGTTAGTTAAAAAATTTATCCCCAAAATTAATCAAAGATGATCAAGAAAATAATCCTCTACAACCCTACTGGGAGAAATCAATTAATTAATAGTTGGGATTCACCTTAATGGTCAAGTCCCACTGCATAAAGGTGCAACTCGCTTTTCAATAATTTTCAATTATGCTTTCCATGAATCAATCAAGAAAATCTCTTTGACAATACTTTTTACCCTAAAGTATCAAAGGTTCAAATATTCAGACTTTAAATGAAATACCAATTGGACAAAGAATCAGTAAAATGAAGAGCTAAGACTCAGCCGAAAGACTGATATCCACAACTAATTAAAGATAAACTACAAAAACCTTAATCCTCTTCACAATCTGAAAGAAATACAAGAACATATCACAGTAACAAATGAAATTTCAACAAAAATCACATTCATATACTTGGATGAATGCACCAAAGCTGTGATATATGTATATATTCAAATTTTAACCTACAGATCAAAACAACTTTCAAATCATAAAATCCTTTAAGTATCTAGTATCACTATAAACTTACTGAAAATAAAATATACATGTAAATAACCTCCAAGTGTGGGAGTTAAAATGTGATGTTGAGTCTCTGGAGAAGGTCGACTTCCTTTCAATCTAGATGCAAATTGGACCAACCCAATACTTAGCTTACTCCTAATCTATCCTAAAACTTGCAAAGGAAAAGGGAAAGAAAGAATGGAATGAAATAAAGAGTGAGGTGATACAACAAGATTACATATTTGATGTCCTTCTTCCTATGATTTCCCTCAGACCTTAATGAAACTACCAAGACAATATTATTCCCTATATTTGATCAAATCCTATAACAATATGAAAGTTAGGACTTAAATAGACCCCGTGAAGAACCTAAATATTCACAAGCATAATCAATCAAGAAAATCAACACAATCATATAACAAGGAAGATGATGAAATGCATCTAAATAATAAGGCAAAGATTACAGAAGATATTTGGGTTTGAAAGAGGTAAAAATAATATATTAAAGCAAGGAAAGACTAGTTACAATTATAGAAAAAGAATTGCGAGAGAGAGAGAGAGAGAGAGAGAGAGAGAGAGAGAGAGAGAGAGAGAGAGATCTTTAAAAAATATGTACAAGATTGTCTTTATAGAGTTCAAGCATAACTCTGATTACATAATGAAGTTCAAACCCTCAACTAGGGTTGAGTTACAAAAGACGAGGTCAAGAGAAGGAAGATCATAAAGAATTTGATCTGATTACACGCTGAAGTGACACAAAGTAGCCTCCATGAATGCTCTACATCTTATAAAAATATCCCCTGCAACTAGAAGCAATAAATATAGCTCATAAGGTTTTTATGTGGATAACAATGTCTCTGATTGAACAAAAAACATGTATAAGTTGGCGTGTGCAGAAGAATGACGCTTTAGAAATGGATGCATCTATAGAAAAGTTGCTGAGAAGCAGCTAAATATTCATGTCGACCCTTTGTCAGCATTGAAAACCAAACCCTTGTTAGTCTTAAATGCCCAAGAATATTGAGAGGGGGAGTGACTCTATATTCCTTACATATTTGATAATTTCACTTTTTTAACTAAAAAACAACATTCAAAAGATTACTGATTGAAAAGCAAGTGGGACTTAACCAAATAAACACAACCACCACAAAGTATGCAACACATAACACAAAGATTTTCATGTGGAAACCCAAATGGGTGAAAACCACGGTGGGAATGAGGAACCACAAATAATGTACTCTTCTAAAGTACACCCTATAAGGAGCTTAACCCTGTTAGGATTTTACAAAGGCACAGTTAGGTGTCACCTAATTATGGGATTTGCCTCTAGCTCTGTTAGGAGCTTTAACCTGTTAGGAGTAACTCTGTTAGGAGATTTCATACTCAAGTTAATGAACCACTATGTTAGGAGATTTACAAATTAGAGCTATTAGGATCTACTTGGTTAAGGTATTTACAACATAAAAATATGTTAGGGTCACTTGATTTGGAAATAGCAACTCCTTTTCTTGATCAGATCCACTGTAACACATTCATTCTCTTCTTAGAAATCTTTGGAACACCCTGGCTTTATCGCACCTTCACACCGACGATCTACACACACAAATATTTTGATTTCATGATATAAATATCATTGCTCAAGACCTAAACAACCATCGACTCAAATCTCACCTGACACATTTGAAGTCACTTTTCCAATCTTCGCGCTCTAAGGAATCGCGCCAAAACACATACCCTAATCTAACAAACTTTTCTACCAAACAGATCAGACTCGGGATAGACCCTTACAATTAATTTTATCAAGAATAGTCAAATGGGTTTTGCCAATTCATCACTACAAACAAATCTAGATAGGCCAGCTGGAACCTAAATGAAACATTACAACTTGATCACCGATTGCCAATCAAAGATCTTACCATTAGAAGCTCAAGAACACTGTCACATTTTACTGAAACAACTTATGTAACCTTAAATCGTGCTTTCCAATCACCCAAATCAGTTGTGGTTGTAACAATGAACTCAACACAGTATCAACAACATCATCCTACGATTGCACCACCTAACTCATCATAGATTTGACAAACTGATCAAATCACTCATTGTTAGTCACAGAATGTTCTAACAATTGCCCTGTCAAACTTTAATCAACCATAACTTGCATAAATCAAACATTCAATAGTTGTGATCGTACAGTTAACATTTAGAGACATTCCCTGGTCTCCCTTAAGGATCACAACTACTGAAACACTTGTAACACCTTGTTCATCCTTCTTACATACTTGACAACATACTAAGAACACTAGGTCGATACTTGACAGATTAATGACAATACAATAACTGATCATCACAATACCAAATCTATACCATAACACTTACCATCACATCATTAGTTATGCTAGAAACCCTGACTATAAGAACCCCTGTTGGTTAGTCGAACATGGCTATACCAGGCCCAATTTTACATATTTTTCCTTGGAAAGCCCTTTACAATCACTCTGATTAGAAAAATAGTCAAACTTGGCCCTAACTGTATCCTCACAAGAAGAACTAATAACATTGACTAGAGGTCAAAAGGGTAGTGGCCAACTTTGACTAACTTTTTATATTCATATTTTAAAATAGTCACCACCACATAGGTAAAAAAGGTCAAAGACCTTTAACCATGTGAGGGTAGTGACCACAATCTTTAAACTTAACATTTCTTTCATTGTCGCCACCTCACAACACTTTTATGTTGTATCAACTAACTATTGCGAGACAACGACAATATTTTAACTAATTGGCACCCTCACAACATCCAATGAAATAAAATAGGTGCTCCATAGGCCCACCACCCTTAGTCATTTTCATTTTAAACTCTTTTCATTGTTTTGCAAAAGAAAAATATGGGCCCACCGTCCCTTCGCAAAATAACAAAGATATATTCTTAAGAATCTCTGCCCACCTAATATATCATCTTTATTAATTCTTCACCATTTTGGAAAGACCAGAGATGGACCCCATCCACGTGTCCTCCTTCGTCATTTCACAATCAAAAGAAGTTGATTGGAATGTATCTTCACGAGATGGCAACAAGCTTACCCTTTTACTACTATCATTGATTCACAACTGTTAAATGCTAAGGGGAAAGACCGTTTGTGAAGTTGCGTAGATAGTTAAGGAGGTCGGTAAAAGGGGTAAGGGTCCAACCTTTTTGATGATATAAAGGACATTGACGGGTAATTCAAGTGGTAGGTGACTGGGTATAGACAATCAACTCAAAAATATAAAAAAGTGCATGCTAACTTTGAAAGTTTAGGGCTTTAGTAGGGTTTAAGGACTTAAAAGGATTTTTGAAGGGTTTTAGGCCTTTTGCTTTGATTTTAAGCCCTTAAAAACATGTATAAATGAAACCCTAGGATGAAAATCTAACCAGAGGGTAATGGTGACAAAAAAGTCAACATTTACATTACCAAATTTTATGATTACTTAATATAAAATAAAATTAAAATAATTTATTTTGAGTGAGAGAGCAAAAGAGTTAAATTGTCTTCTAAAACTATGTACTTATGAAATCTATGATAAGTAGCATAAGACGTAAAGTTGTACAGTATATGTAGTTTTTTTCTTATATTTTCCCCAATTTGCCAAATACACATATCATAGTAGAAATAAAATAAATAAAGATCATAAAAAGATTATAGACAATCCCGAAATCTAAGCTACTAAAATAGATGTGTTTTGCCTTTGTTCCTAATATGTAGTAGGCATCTATCTAGTTTTTCATAAAAATAAAATCACCATCCAATGGAAGCTTCAAATAAACTATAAATAAAGGTAGTGAAAATATGGCATCTTGGATGAACATGATTATTCTCCTTGCAGAATGACACACATAAGACATAATAACATACAATTAACTAAAGTCAACCAGGTTGCTGACTAGTTTGCCAAATTGGCAGTGAAAAGTGACAATTAGATTCGATATCTTCATAGAGGAGACCTCCCACATGAGGTGAAGGATTTAGTCGATTACGACAGAATCCAGGGAAATGAGGGATTTAATATCATTAATCATGATAGTTAATGTGGTTCTTTGCAACGACTTTCCCATAAATGGAAAGTATGGGATCAGCGGGAAAGGTGATGATTCCAAGTCACATTCACACACTTTCTGGGTGCCCATTCGCAAAGTTAAAACTTACCTTTTAAGGCACATAAGAAGAAAAATCTGGAATATCTCTGTGAGAAATTGTCTGCTAAGCTATAATTTCCATTTCGTGAGATAGAGATTTTGCAATGGGTGGTGAAAGGCACAGAAGGGAACCCTCTAATGACTGTGATAAATGGAGGAGACGAACTAAGGTCTAGAATTACCTTCAGCAAGGCAAAATTTCCACTTTTATTGAAAGGCTTCATGGAGGGAAGCCGTCAATGACTAAAATGTTCATGAAAAGTTGGGATGAGGGTAGTGTGGTGATAGAGGGAAGAAAATTTATGGTCATTGAGGAGGTTATCTCCATGGTCATTGGAATCCCCATAGTGGGCAAGAAATTTTATAGGGATCATAAAATTTCAGACTATGTGATCAGTGATTTCGTGAGGAATGAGGAAGAGAAGAAAGCTCTCATCAAAGTCGAGACTTATTATCTTCCTGAAGGGCTCAAAACACTGTGGAGATTCATCTTGAGGGCCATCATCTCTTATGTTATGATGGAAACTAGGTTCGATAGGATCAGAACCTATCACTTCGTCCTCATGAACCACTTTAGGCATGGTATTTAGGTTTCTATCTCATTCTACTTATATTGTTCTATTAATGAAAATATCAATGGGTTTAGGGATAAGGCTATTACAAACCCTGCTCTGCATGAGGGGATTTTACTTCTTATTTATGAGTATTTTAAAGCCCAAATTATGGGGGAGGAGATCGCTGAGAAAGAGGACAGAATGGATGTCTTTGGCTCTGATTATGTTCCTTGAAAGGTTGAAGATAGCGAGGGTATGCACTCTAAAGGTCAGGAAGATTATGACATTAAAAAGAAGAATCTGGGTTCCTCCTCTAAGAAGTGTATTGCCAATATTCATACCATTAAAAAAGAAAAAATGGTGACCCCAGCCAAAAAACATACTACCACTGTGATATCCTCTAAGGAGGAGTATAATGAAAATGAGGAAGGGATGAATACAAATGTTGAGGAAGACATATGCAGTGGAAAAGGAAAAAAGAGAAGGCAGACCACCATTGTGAAGTACCAAAACAAAAAGAGCAAGAACAGGGATGATAGCACTAGCTAGAAGACTCCTGAGGACCAGACTCATAGAAAATACCCTGGCTCTTGCCATAAGGAGAAGGAGAAGCTCCAAGATGAGCATTATGACACTAATCAGGAAATCCCATCTCCCCAGCTCTCTGACCCCCACATCACTATGAAAGAAAAGGGGTAAGATGGTGATTATTGTTGCTACATGTTTGCACAGGGGAGGAAAACAACTTGGCACAATTTTGATGTTAAAACAACAAAAATGGGGATAATTAGGGAAGCTATTAATCCCAAAATTATTGAAGCTGAGGATGGTAGGATTAAGCTGGAGGAGCTGATTGACCCGGCTATGGTTGTTCTTAATGATAACTTTAGGGAATTTGATTTAGATCTCCTCAATAATGCCAGGTAAAGCATGCTGGAAAACTATAGGTCTATTAAGTGGTTATTCCATGAAGTGGAGGAGCTCAAGAATAGAGCAAAAGGGATAGACAATACCAATGTTGATAGAACTGTTGAAGATCAGACAAATCTGAGTACAAGGGTTATAAAAATGGAGGATAAGATGCTGAGGTTTGAGATGACCCTTAAAAGCATTGCTAGACAGAGATTCAACATCCTCAAAGCCTCTAATGAGCATACCAAGATTCTCGTTGAAAAACTAGAAGAAAAACCTGAAGGGACAGATGCGGCCAAAATAGGTGTGGAAAAAGAGCAGAAGACTGAAGAGGGACTTGGTAAGAGGACAAGAGCTAGTGCTAAGAACAAGAATGAGAATGATACTATGATTGATCTCCAAAAGATAAAGGAATCTACTGCTAAGATGGAGATCCTCGAGTCCAAGGCGGCAAGCCTGATTGTGGACATCTCCTGATGGTGTTCCTTGGCTCTTTTGGTTGTCCCTGTGCTATTTTTTTCAGTAGTTTAGTTTGTTTTTGTTGTTGCCCTATGGTGTCTTGTTTTGTGTTTTGGCTCTGTTTCTTTTTTTCTAGGCATACATTCCAATCTTTTGCTATGTTTTGGGTTTTAGGAACCCTGTAAAACCTGTTTTACTTAATAAAAAACATACAATTTACCATACAAAAATGGCATCATATCATACAAATATTTAATCTGAATTAAAGGGTGAATTCAATTATAATACTAGGTATGCGAAACCAGTAAGTATTGTTAAGAAAAAAAGGGCAATAGAAGAACTTGTAGAAGTGTTATGCACATGAAAATTTACCATTTATTGCTCCAAAATGAGTTTTAAATACAAGTCTTGAATCCTAACAATCTTTGGATTCCAAGAAACTTCAAAATAAAGAGTTTTTAGGGATTAAAATAATAATAATTACAAATATTCATAAAACTACAAAATTAGGAACCCCAATTTGGCAGGATTATAACTTTAGATACTCGGTGATCAAAATTTGAAATTGTGTGCATCATTAGAGAGGTATTAAGTTTAGTTTCATTTCTTTAAAATGATGACTTTGGTAGTCGTTCTAAAAAACCAATGACACTTTCAACCCTAAATTCCACTTCAGAGACCACCAAAAATGTTGATTAGTAGGATGTAGAAAATACTAAGAAATTACATTTGTAGTTTTTCCCATCTCTGCTTGCTCTATCAGATCTTGATGCTTTTCAATTGCTCCTAAATGGATTTGGACCATCCTCAAACTATTCTAGATATTTTATGTCATGTTCTGCATCTTCTCCATACAGATCCCAATAGTTTCTAACACACGTTGGATTTTTCTCATATTGCTTTGGACTATTCTCGAAACAATCTAGGTCATTCATCCCCCCTGAGAGGCAACGTTCTATATTGAACTAACACCCTATAAAAAATGAGGACAACATTTGGGAAGTTGTTCCTTGATAGACCATTTGTTGTGGTGAGGGGTTGAATCACTCAAAAGGAAGAAATGTGTTGTTGTTGATGACATGTAACTGATTAAATGTTTGATAATGTTAAGTTGAAGATGATGCAAAACATTAAATCAGTTAATGGTTTGTATTGTCTTTGATGTCAACTTGATATCATCTGTATGGTCATATACTTAATGCCAAAGACTTCAGAGAATCAATGGAACAAAGGTTATGCTTTCAACAATACATAAAAGTCAAGTATTCACCAAGTGACAGACTACACCGGCAGAATGCAAACCATCGGTAAAGATAGAGATAAAGTCACAGTGATGCCTGACAAGCAGAAGATAGTATTGCCCGATGAAGCAGAATCAAAGGATGCCCGACGAGCTAAAAATAGTATTGCCCGACAAGAAAGATCCAATGATGCCCGACGGACGGAGATCCTGAAGCTAATTGAAGTTGTACAAATGGAACTGGCAGTTGTCACCGGCGACGAAATGTAGAATTGACCGAAAGAACAGAGAGATCAGAAAATGACAAAATATCTAGCTGGCAGAGCTAAAGGATAGACTTAACTAGTTGTTTGATTTGTTTTATATGACCATAGTTAAGTAAGTGATTTGTACAGTTGGCAAGAAGATAACTATGAGATAAATCAGGACTTAAAGCCATAAATCAATTTGGCTGGATTATTTTTAACACCAAGAATCAAGAATCAAGAACCTAGAATTAAGGAATATCATGTCTATATAAGAGACAAGCATAATTCATTTCTGTAAGCAATCATATACACGGGGGAGTGAACTAATAGAAGATGCTGAAGAGAAACTGATGAAGGATAAACTTCATGCAGTCCTGATCAATCAAGCTAAGGGAGAGCTAAAGAATTCTGCAGACACCGACGAATAGAAAAGCACAACATCACAGAGAAGAAAGAGTTAAGTACAAAGGAATTGAATTGATAAATTGATCAGAAAGATATTGTAAGTAAATAGATCTGAAAATCTGCAATTCAGTTGCATTAGAAACAAGTCATTTTGTTTCAGTTTAACCATTGAAGCACTAAGTCTCTTAACAGAGCAGGACTTAACAGTCTTTTGTAATTAAGGTATATCCTAACAGATTACCAGAAGGTTGACTCATGATAGTAGCATCGGTCTTACCTAAAGCCTATTGACAGTCTAAGAAGGAGGCTGATTCAAGGATGGTAGTAAGATTAGCATAAAGCCTATTGACAGTCATGAGACTGATTCAAGGATGGTAGTAAGATTAGCATAAAGCCTATTGACAGTCATGAGACTGATTCAAGGATGGTAGCATAGATGCCAGATACTAAGTGACAACCTATGTATAAAAATCCTCTAACAAGGTCGCACTTAACGTTGTGTTTGTAACCTTTAATAGGGTTGGCTCCTAAAAGGGCTCACTTCAGAAGAGTGAAAATTTGGGGTACCGGTCCCAGTGGTTTTTCCCTTAACAGGGTTTCCACATTAAAATCCTTGTGTTATGTGTGTATGGTTTATTACTTTACTATTTTACATTTAACATAAGCATTTATGGATTGATTGGTATACTTTGCATATTTACTAAGTATCAGTAAAAATAGTTTACTACTTATCGGTTATCAAGGAGAAGAAGGACAGACAAGGTAAACTGACAGACAATTATTTATTTCAAGTATTTCAAAGGCATACATCTTGTAGGGACTTAATAATCTGAGGTGTATTAATTGGTGGATTGAAGTTTA
>MU227771.1:613651-626451 GCA_018584345.1 Thuja plicata
TGCTAGTAGGATTAGATCGTGAAGCTATGTTATCAATAGTGTTGTTCTTGTCTTACTTATGTTGTCATATATGTTTTCTATGATTGGATGTTCTTTACTTTCCATATCTTTATGTATGTATGATGAGTTAAAATCCTTATTCTGGGGGCTCATGTTCTTGGCTTAGTGATATTCTATCTCGATTGCAATCCACTAGGATCTCTTTCTTCTAACTTTACCGTGAGCACGTTCGATTTTTCGTACTCCCGCTAAAGCGGGGGCTTAATGTATCATCTTAAAATGGAAGCACTTCCATGTTAAGAGAATTTATCCCTCCTTATGGGATGTATTTTACCTGCATTACATCATCCCCCCGTTTCTACATCATCCCCCCTGATCTGCTCCTCCTTATACCACTTTCGGGACTGATTTCTGCATTTTGGGTTGCAGGACTCTGTTTCTGGGATACAGGGACAGGGTTGACCTCCTAGGACAGGGTCAACCTTGGCCCTTCCCTAGGAAAGGGTTTTCCTTGGCCCTATCTTAGGACAAGGCCAACCTTGACCTTGTCCAAGGGTCCAAAACCCAAAACCCTGCAGTTCCCGGGTTGTCGGTCTTTGCAAAAAGTTTCTTCCCGCTTCCGGGTCGGCTGTTTTGGGATCCGAAGCATGGATTCATAAATTATATTTAATATAGGTCCTCTCCTAGGGTTAAAGGCTTAAATGATGATTTAATTATCCTATGTAGGCCTCCTTAGAAGATTGTGCCCTAATTCCATATAAAAGGGAGCCTTCTCCTCTCATTTTCTCTAACCATCATCAAGCGAACTAAGTCTTCCAAGTGCAAAAGGCTCTAATCAAGATCTTGCTCAAGCATCCATTGTTCTCAAGGTGTTCAAGTCTTCTTCTCAAGCATTCAAGTTATCCATTGAAGATCAAGGATTCAAGCTTTCAAGCCTTTGAAGGGATTAGGTGCAAACATTCAAGATTCATCATTCAAATCGTAGATCTAGCCATCATGGTGGTGTGATCTTCCTTCAAGATCCTTTGTGCATTCTCAAGACTCTTTCATAATCCTTCCAAGGTGTATTTCTAGTGTACAATAATGGAGGTTTATGTTTCATATTGATTTGATACTTTCATACTTGCATACATTCAAATTTCAATTACATATCTATTGGATATCATAGCTTCACTATTAGATTCAATTCTACTACTTGTTAGCTTTCAACACTATATTGATTTCAAAGGTTAATTCCAAAACTGGGGTTTGACCAAGGAAAACCCCTCCCCAACAAAAAACAAACATTTTTCTTGTAGGTAGAGGTTCGGGATTGTAGATCCGAGGCCAGATCTAGATACCCTTTTCAGATTTCTTTCAGATTGTGCGAACAGGGACACTTTCAGAGTTGAGCAGATCGAGTTGGCAAAAGTGGTATAGGGTCGACCTTTTTCATAAGATGACATTGGAATGGAAAAATATTTCTAGGTTTTTTTTATCTTTGTGTTTCGGTTCGGTATCAACTGTCAGCATCTCCAAAAATAGTCTACAGATCTCAGAAAACAACAATCTTTGATCTGCCATTTTGTAAGGTTGGTACTTTCTTCTATTCTTTTCAATTACTGTCATTAATTATATTAATCAATCAATTTACAGAATTTAAGATCCCCTTTCTTGGTCTCTTTCCAAATAGTGGATTCATTTGTGTATTAACCCTTTGGGGTTGATCAAAATTGGATCTCCTATTTGTGTATTTGAGGGTGAAAGAAAGGAGCATCTTATCTTCTCTTAATCACAATCACAATTGCAACATACAATCAATCAAATTCAAGTAAGTGTAAATTAGGGTTAAGGAAATCAACACAAATAACAATTAACAATTCAAACCCCCCCCTTAATCAAACTTTTTCATCTTTACATTTCCTAAACCCCATTTTCATATCTTACACTTTCCACCACCTTATTTTCTCTTCTCTTCTCTTCTCTTCTCCTCTCCTGTCTTCTCTTCTCTTATCTCATGTGGAAGAGTCCAATTCAATTTAGGATCATGAGATAAAAGATTAATTGTGGGTGGAAATTAAGGACAAGTCTAGATTGTTAGTAGTGCAAAAAATGATTGAGTATCATCATCTAAGGTGTGAGAAAGATAGATGGATGGTTTAGGTTTGGGAAGAAATAACATGCACCTTTTATAACAAGGAGCTATTGAAACTAAAGGACACTTTATCTTTGAGTGTGTTTCTCACCAAGATATCTAAGGTCAATATAAGAACAACCTGAAGAAGGTTTGTCTAAACCAAATTTTCAAAGAAGCGAGGCTTCACAAAAATTTTGGTTTCCTGATAAAGATCCATAACCAGAAAGATAACATCGAGAAGAACATGAAGATGGCCTAAAATTTGATTCTTGGTCCCTTATATTGTTAGTTTCATGAATCATTAAAATTACTTCATTCATTCACTCACTCATTATTCCCTCACACATCTGATTTTATTCCTTTGCATATGAATTATTATTTTTATATAATAATGGGGCATATGCATACCTTCAACTTGAAAGAGACTATAAAAAGGAGTCATCTTGTCTTTGATGTAACAACAAGCCTTACTCTCCTACCCTATCCTCAACTAGGGTCTTCAATAGGCATCTTCTCTAGCCTAAGTAGGGTTCTTCACTAACCCTAACCTTCAAGGATCCCTCTCTCAAGATCCCAATCAATTTCAGCTTGAGTACACCAACAAGAAAACCAAAACTACTTCAACACCTAGCCATAGAACTCTTCTTGCCCTTCTTCACAAACTGATCCAAATGGATCCAAAACTCTTCCATTTGGAGATGTAGTCTCCTATGTTTTCAATTAGATCCAATCCAATTTCCACAAACTCCCTTTGCACTGAAACCCTAAATGAGTTCCAAGAACCAAGCCAATTTCACCCAAAATAGGGCTACAAGCATTAGGCCTAATTAGGCTCTTTTTTGCAACAACTTGTAAAAATCCTTAAAAATTTGGAAAAATAGCAATGGATACAGATAACCTTATCAAAACACTAAATATTTTATAGGTCTTGTTTCCCAAAAGTGTCCGTACAGTGACTCCTATAATCATGCCTAAAAATTAGTGTTTTTAAGTAGCAAGTCTATCTACACAAAAGAACTTGTTCTTGGCACACTAAAATCCTCTTCCAAACTTCTTCTTCAAGTAGGGGCTACTCCACACACCACAATACCTCTCCACAATCACTTATTGAAGCAATAAATGCTTTCAATCCCTCCCATTAGCTCTGCAACTGCCTGTGATCCCTAGCCATGCAACACTGGCTCGACTAGGGCATCACATTAAAAACAACTCCCATGCTTTCATGGGCCCCTCCTTCACTGTAAAATATGTACATGGAGTCACCTCCCTAATCCAAAAGGCCTATGCAGATTCCACAGTGGGAAGAGGATCTATGACCCCATCTTCACCAGTTGCCTGGTTCAGACCAATGACTGGACAGAAAACAAAATAATTTACAAGACTAACTAGAAATTTACAAACTGGAAATACAAAAATACATAGAAGATTAAAAAATCCTACTCTAACACTTCCATGGATTACAGTACTCAATTCAATCCATTAAAACACCAATTTCTCAAAAAAACAATAACTGTGACTGTTCTTGCTATTACCCAGTCCGTACACACACTTACAAAAACAAGCCAACCCTTTCAAAAGGTTGAGGATAGACTTAAGTAGTTGACCAAGACACAAAATCAATGGTTTTATAATGTTATGAAACCAATTTCTTGAAGTTGCAATTATGCAACAAATGTTGTCAATGTTGTCAATGACAACATTGACAACTTTTACATCTTTTTGGATTTGCTATCCAAACTTGGTCATAAGTCCACCAAACTTAACCAAATGCTTATCTAAGGTGTTAGAACATTGAAATAGGACCCTTGGTAATAATTCCACCAAACTTAACCAAATGCTTATCTAAAGTGTTAGAACATTGAAGTAGGACCTCAAGTCCCTTGCTTGTCCAATTTGACATCAAAATGCATAAAATACCCTATTTGACCTAATGTGGAAAATCTTACAAATAAGGTTACTAAGGACCTATTAAGGCATCCTAAACTCACACACTTCACACTAGGACTTGTTTAGTCCCCTTATTGTACTAGTGGTTTGGCTAGGATCACTACACGCCAAAAAAAAAAAGGAGCCCTAGGTTCCTTTCTAGCCCTACCTAGGTGCTCCTGCACCATACTCCCCCACAAAGGAAATTTATGTCACTCCTATGGACAAAAAATCTCTAGAGATGCCCACATTTTTGAATTCTTCTTCTGTAATCCATTAGACCTCTGATTCAGGCCTATGCTTCCACTTGATTAGGTGTTCCATGTACACCTTGTGCCTTGTAGTCTTCTAGACTCTTGAGTCCAGAAATCTGTCAGCTTCCAACTGAGACTTTGGAGGTAATACAGTAGTCTCAATATCACCACTGACCCTTGAATGCTTTGACCATTCTCTGCTATCTTCCCTTTGAATTGGATGAAGTCTTGTACATTGAACACCAGAGAGATTCTCAAATATGAAGGTAGGTCTATTTTATATGCATTAGCCCCATATTTGGCTAGGATCTTGCAAGGTCCCACCCTTTTCATTTGAAGTTTAGTAGGAACACCCTTCTATAACCGATATTTGTTCAAATGAACTTTCACATAGTCACCTACTTCAAACTAAATGTCTTTCCTCTTTTCATCAACTTTGGCCTTCAACTTTTGTTGACTGTCTTGGATTGTCTGCTTGACCTATTCTTGGATCTCCTTCATGGTTTGAGTGAAGTCCTCAGCATGACCACTCCTGTACTCCATGCCTCCAAGATCCCTAAGCTCTCACACACCTCTTGGGTGAATCCTATAAACTACCTCAAATGGGCTTCTCCTTGTCATTTTGTTCTTACTGTCATTATATGCATAATTTGCTTGGGGAATGACCACATCCCAAGTCTAACCATAATCCTTAGTTAGGCACCTCAATAGGTTACCCAAAACTCTATTGACCGCCTCAGTTTGGCCATCAGTCTGAGGGTGGTAGGCTAAACCAAAAGAAATATTGGTACCCAATCTAGTCGACAATGTCCTCCAGAAATGGCTCATGAATTTCAAATCCCTATATGATACTATACTTATCCATTCCCAGATTAAGGGTATGGTAGTGTTATACTAGCTTGAATTGGAGATTACTCAAGAAAAAGGTTGTGGTACAAATAATTAGATGTTGGAATCCATACACGAGATTGATAAAATGGAAGCCGAGGAGGAGGTGAGTATTACTAAAGTAGGATTTGATGTTAGTCAAGGGGACCTAACCACAATGATGTTGCAGATGCACCAAAAGCTACTATTGGAGCTTCTTCTCACTCCCTAGCATTGATTAGAATTTGTGAGGCAAAAATGTGATTTGTTGAAGCTTTTAGAGTGATTTGATAGGTAGCCAAGGGAACCTAACTATAATGATGTTGTAGATACACCAAAAGCTACTGTTGGAGCTTCTCCTCACTCCCCAGCATTGATTTGATTTTGTGAGGCAAAAAAGTGATGTGTGGAAGCTTTTAAAGGCATTTGATAATGGGTCTTTTCTTCGACATACTTCTGTAATTACTAATTTGTTGTTTCCCGTTTAGTATAATATGAAACACTCCTTAATAGAAATATTACTTTGTGAACTTTTACTCTAGAAAAAAATTATCACTAATTAAAAAGCTGACAAAATAAGTTCACTACCTGTGTAGCACTTGTTGCCTTAGAAACATGACGCAAGTCTTCCTTACATACATGATGCACAACAATTGCACCAGCTTCAATAAAGTACTATACCAAGAAAAAATCAATAGACATTAGCCAACTGATCCAAACAACAGTAACATTACCAATTTCATTATGTGAGACAACATGCAAGTACACCTTTAGAGCCATGTCATCTACTCCTTTTATTGTTAAAATGACATTTGCACCAGCTTTTAAAAGCTTCTCAATACACTCCTTAGTTATATGTGCTTCTCTGCACAAATAAAACAAATGAAACAAAAATGACAGTGATCACTAATATGCAACAACAAGCAAAAAATACCAATACTCAACCATCTATCAAACTCCACATTGCTGCATTGGAAACTATATGTACCATGCTCATGTTCAGTCAAAAATCCACAATTTCTAACAACATAACAAAGTAGTAACAACATGCCAAATTTGAAAATCATGTAAAATCCTGCCTATCTAGTATATCTATCACTTCCGCACATAAGATTTATCCTGGGCAATGCTTAGCACATCTTTGCAAATAAAGTTTACAAGAAAATTTGGATGGTGAGAAAATCCCATCACAGTGGAAATATTAAAAACCAACAAATCAGATATAATTTATCCAAAACTCAAAAAACACTCTAGATATTATCAATAAATAAGTTGCATAGTTTATCTACCTTTCATGAATCCTATCAAGCTGCCTTGGATCAGTGACAAGAACCTGCACTCCCATCTGCATTTTTGTCTTTTGAAGATTGAAATCCAAATATGCAATTCTTGCTGGGGCCACTCTTGTAGGCATTCCTTAAGCTGCCCGACCGGTATTCAGGGCATAACCATTCAATAGATAACTATCTTTAGACCCTTTTCCATGTGCCTTCAAAATATTGATGCCCTAGAGAAAAAACAAAAACGTGATCATTCATAAGAAAGCATCTAAAAAAATTGATTCAGTTATCCTAATCTACAATCTATGCAGAGAAAAACAATCATCTCCCCCAGGCATTTATACAGTCCCCCAGTTCCCAAGGAAGTCAAGTCAAATAAGAAATAGCCATCAGATAGAGATACACTGGATTATAGGAAATCCAATTGATAATGTAATCCTAAGTTAAGAAAAACCACGCCACAGAAAATAGTCTTAGACCTTTCATTCAAAATATGGTCTAAATTATGGTATAATGTAATCAGCTTTATCAACATAGACTGTTCGTGTTAGGAATAAGGTGTCTCAACCTTGTATATTTCCTTAGATTTGATATTTTCCAAATGTCGCCACTTTAGACAATGTGTAAGGTAATCATGACTGAAATGGTTATGACAAATTCCTATGACGATCATTAATATTTGTAAGAGCTAATTGTGGAAGATTCGATGATGGGTGAAGACATGTGGCAACTGATCATGTTGAGTGCTTTACAAGAAATTTTTTTTTGGGTTCCTATTTTCTCAGAGAATGGTAAAACCCTAATACGGCTGTCTTTGGAAGCTGCCCTAAAAAGGGAAGCGCATGATATAAGTGTTTTTTAGGGTTGCGAATCAAAGCTAGAAGTTAGTGTATTGTTGGAACATTTTTATGCTGCCAAATTTGTATTCAAGTGTTGATTATCTCCTGGAGGAACTTGCATTGCAAGTGTATTGTAAACAGTAATAGTTTTGATTAATACATTGTGCAGGTTTTGGAGTGCTGGGATTTTTTACCGAAAGGTTTTCCCCAGGGTAAATCATTGTGTCATTCTCATTTTTCTATATATGCATGTTATTGTATTATCATTCTGTAATTGACAAGGGTTAAATTTGAATTTGAACGATCCTCTTCTTGGGAGTTTAGCATAGGGAACTATTTTTTGCACACTTAGTTTCCTTTCAGTTAGTATCAGAGCCTGGCCAGTTTTGGTTCTAGTTGTTAGGGTACAGGTTTTTTGAGCTAATATCCAATTCAGTGGGAGTATTTTTGCAGAATATTCATAACCTTATTGCAGTAAGAGATGACAGGTTCTTCATACAGTAGAATGGAGGTGGAAAGTTCAATGGCACAAAATTTGAGTTGTGGAAACTCAAGATGGAAGACATGCTCGTATACCATTATGTATGGGAGGTGGTTGATAATGATATCAAAATAGTAAACATGCCTCAAGCAGATTGGGATCTCAAGGATCAGAAAGCTAAGTGTCTCATTAGACTCTGTTCTCCTGAATGTTCTTGATGAGAAGACCACAAACAAATTGTGGACACGGCTTGGGTCTGCATATTAGGCCAAGTCCTTGGTGAACAGATTGTTCCTGAGAAAGAAGATGTATTCTCTAAGAATGGAGGAAGGAGGATCCATTTTAGATCACCTGAACGTGTTTAACATGTTGATTGCACAGTTGACATCAAATGGTGTCAAGTTGGAGGAGGAGGATCGATGTATGACCCTGCCATGTTCCTTGCCAGATTCATGGGACCACCTTGTGATGGGCCTTGGGAGTACTATTGTCACTTTCCAAATGGATGATGTAGTGTCTTCACTGTTATCTGAAGAGACATGAAGAAAGACTTCTGATTCAACCAAGGAAGCCCTTGTTGTTCGTGGTAGATCCAAAGACAGAGGAAAGAAAAATGACAATAAGTCTGAAAAGGGTAGATCCAAATCCCATGGGAAATCTAAGAATCCTAGAAAGTCTAAGGTAACATGTTGGAACTATGGTAAGACTGGGCACTTCCGTAAGGATTGCAAAGAGCCAAAGAAGAAGTACAAAAGCCCAGATTTAGATTCTGAAAAATCTCAAGAAGATGGCGATGCTTTTGTCGCAGCCTTGGCCACTCATGCATCTGATGATGTGTGGTTGATTGACTCAGGTGCTTCTTTTCACATGACCTCTCATCGAAGTTGGTTCTCAAAGTACAAGGAGTTCAATGGTGGAAAGGTGTACCTAGGTGATGATTCTCACCTAGAGATAGTTGGACGAGGAAGAGTCACTATCAGATTCCCTGATGGAAAATTAAAGGGGATCAACGGGGTAATGCACATCCCAGGTTTGGCACAAAACCTATTATCTATAAGTATGTTGAATGATGTAGGTGTGCAAGTTGTTTTTTTTGAAAGATGGATGCAAGATGATTAGAGGAGCTATAGTGCTCACAAAAGGTACTAGGATAGGTACCCTATTTTAGCTAGATGCTTGCACTTCACAGTGCAATAGTTCTTCTATCTCAAGGAAGAGAGCAGCGGTAACTTCATCTCCACCATCTAAACCAGTAGTGAAGAAGTCCGTGGTAATGGGTTCCGATGGTAGTGTAGAAAGTGTACCTTAAGGGTGCTAACACTTTGGAAGGCAAACTTCCTGAAGAAAAGACAATGTTGTGGCATATGAGATTTGGCCACATTGGTGAGAAGGGTCTCAGAACCTTGAAAAATAAAAAACCTCATTGAGGGGTTAAATGATTGTAGTCTCAAGTTCAACTTCTGCGAACACTGTGTTTATGGTAAGAAAAATTATGTTCAGTTTTACTCCAGTTCTCACAAGTATTCTAGTATTTTGGATCTTATCCATTCAGATGTATTTGGTCTTGTTAAAGTTCCTTCACTCTCCAAATCTGTATATTTTGTATCTTTTATAGATGATTATAGTAGA
Organism: Thuja plicata; assembly: GCA_018584345.1. Lineage (NCBI taxonomy): Eukaryota > Viridiplantae > Streptophyta > Pinopsida > Cupressales > Cupressaceae > Thuja > Thuja plicata. The sequence continues at coordinate 623,044 of MU227771.1, forward strand.
AGGACATGGATTTATTTCCTTAAAAGCAAGACACAAGCTTTCAGTCAGTTCAAGGAATTTAAAGCTCTCGTAGAGAATCAGACTGGTAAAAGAATTAAGTGTGTGAGAACTGACAATGGTGGTGAGTTTTTTTTGGTAGAGTTTGAATAGTTCTGTAAAGAATGAGGGATCGAGAGGCATAAGACAACTCCTTATACCCCATACCAAAATGGAGTTGCAGAAAGAATGAACAGGACATTGATGGAGAAGGATAGGAGTATGCTTAGTGGAGCTGGCCTCGAACAAAGGTTTTGGGCTGAAGCTGTGGCCATTGCTTGCTATCTGGTTAACAGATCTCCTACATCATCTCTTGTTGGTAAGACACCCATGGAGGTGTGGTCTGGTAAGAAGCCTTCAGTTAGACATCTTCGTGTTTTTGGTTGTGAAGCTTATGCACATGTGCCTAAGGAGAGAAGATCTAAGTTGGAAAACAAGGCTATAAAATGTATCTTCATCTGCTACAATGTCGGTGTGAAAGGATACAAGCTTTGGGATCCTGTGATTGGTAAGGTGTTGTATAGCAGAAATGTTATTTTTAGAGAGCTAACACCTTCTCCTATTGTGTTACAACCAGATGAAAAAGAAATGAAAGAAGATGTTGTTCAGTTGCCTCCTACCCCTGAGAAGACTGAACAGAGACACCATGACGGATCTGATGATGAGGAGAGCTTTAGCAAATCTGAAATTTGAGAAGAAGAGGTAGAACAACCTCAACCTCAACCCTTGAGGAGAGCCACGAGAGAAAGAAAGCAACCAGAGAGGTTTGTATTTTCTATGTTAGATTCCAATTGTGCTTATGCCTTGATTAAAAACACTGATGAGCCTAGATTTGTGAAAGAGGCTATAGGTATGGAAGATGCAGGTTCCTGGATTGAGGCCATGGATGATGAGATGGCTTCATTGGAGAAGAACAAAACTTGGGACCTAGTACCTTTGCCTAAAGGATGGAAACCTATTGGAAGAAAATGGGTGTTTAAGAAGAAATTCTATGCAGATGGCAGTGTTGAGAGGTACAAGGCCAAATTGGTTGCAAAGGGGTATTCACAGGTGGAGGGAATTGATCATGGTGAAATATTATCTCCTATTGAGAAGATTAAATCCATTAGATTTTTGTTATCTCTAGCAACATCGTATGATTTACAGGTAGAAAAGATGGATGTGAAGACAACTTTCCTTCATGGTGATTTGGAGGAAGAGATCTATATGTCAAAGCCTAAGCACTATATTAAGAAAGGTAAAGAGTCTTTGGTTTGCAGATTAAAGAAGTCTCTGTATGGTTTAAAACAATCTCCTAGGATGTGGTACCTTAAATTTGATGCCTTTGTGTTGTCGATTGGTTTTCTGAGATCAAAATTAGATCATTGTGTTTATTTGAAAGTTGACAATGATCACCTTCTTATTATTGCATTATATGTTGATGATATGTTGTTGATTGGGAAGGGTATGGGTACGATTTTTGATTTGAAGTCTCATTTGTCAACACAGTTTGAGATGAAAGATCTAGGGTTAGCCAAGTATATTTTGGGAATGGAAATCAGTAGAGATAGATCTAACAGAAAACTTTGGTTGAGTCAGAGAAAGTATGTGAAGTCTGTTTTGGATAGGTTTAGCATGGTAGATTGCAGACCATTGTGTGTTCATGTTTCTATGGGAACACATTTATTTGTGGATGATTGTCCAAAATCTCCTAGTGAGGTGGAGGACATGATAAAAGTACCTTATGTGAGTGCAGTTGGCAGACTTATGTATGCTATAGTCTGTACTAGACCAGACATTGCCCAAGCAGTGGGAGTCCTGAGTCGGTTTATGGCTAAACTTGGACGGGTACATTGGGATGCAGTTAAGAGAGTGTTGAGATATTTGAAGGGTACATTAGAGTATTCCATATGATATGATGGAAACTCTTCTGGAGCTCCACATTCAGTTTGTATTCGTGGGTTTGTGGATTTGGATTGAGCAGGTGACATTGACAGTAGGAGATCCACTAGTGCCTATGTTTTCACTATGTTTGGTGGTGCCATCATTTGGATGAGTAAGCAAAAAATTTTGGTTTCTTTGTCCATGACAGAAGCATAGTACATGGCAGCTACTCATTCTTTTAAGGAAGCCATTTGTCTTAGGAGACTGTGTTCGGATGTTGGTGTTGATGCAGGACAGATTACAATTTGTTGCAACAGTCAGAGTGCTATTTGCCTTGCAAAGAATCCAACTTTCTATGCCAGAACAAAGCACATTGATGTGCAATTTCACTTTGTGAGAGATATGGTAGAGTATGGAAAGGTAAGTTTGGAGAAGGTAGATACAGTAAAGAATGTTTTCGATGCATTGACAAAACCTGTGGGCACACCTAATTTTAGATGGTGTTTAGAGTCTATGGGCCTCTCGACCTATAGCAATTAAATCCTGTTATTTCCTTTGGCTCTTACAAGGTGTTTGAAAAGTGGGAGAATGTTAGGAATAAGGTGTCTCAACCTTGTATATTTCCTTACATTTGATATTTTCCAAATGTCGGCACTTTGGACCATGTGTTAGGTAATCATGACTAAAACAGTTATGGAGAATTCCTATGACGATCATTAATATTTGTAAGAGCTAATTGTGGAAGATTCGATGATGGGTGAAGACATGCAAGACATGTGGAAACTGATCATGTTGAGTACTGTACAAGAAAAAAATTTTGGGTTCCTATTTTCTTGGAGAATGGTAAAACCCTAATACAGTTGTCTTTGGAAGTTGCCCTAAAAAGGGAAGCGCATGATATAAGAGTTTTTTAGGGTTGCGAATCAAAGTTAGAAGTTAGTGTATTTTTGGAGCATTTTTATGCTGCTGAATTTGTCTTCAAGTGTTGATTATCTGTTGGAAGAACTTGCATTGCAAGTGTATTGTAAACAATAGTAGTTTTGATTAATACATTGTGCAAGTTTTGGAGTGCTGGGGTTTTTTACTGAAAAGTTTTCCCCAGGGTAAATCATTGTGTCATTCTCATTTTTCTATGTATGCATATTATTATATTATCATTCTGTAATTGATAAGGGTTAAATCTGAATTTGAATGATCCTCTTCTTGGGAGTTTAGAGTAGGGAACTGTTTTTCGCACACTTAGTTTCCTTTCAGTTCGGACATTACAATGTGTGAGTGTCAAATGATGCACCTGTTGCCTATGATACAACACTTCAATAAGTCATTAGATTAGTGAAAAATAGCATAAAAGAGCAATGGTTAGATACAAATCACTCAAACCAACTTATTGCTCCCTATCTAGGAAGAGTTTGAAAAATGCCATAATCATGCCCTCAGATTATGCACCATTCAGTGACAATACACTCCTAAGAATGAGAGATTTAATTGAAAACTAAGATAAATGATTAG
>MU227771.1:644663-681229 GCA_018584345.1 Thuja plicata
TGATTGACTGTACATATCATTTCCCCCTTTTTTGATAATCATGAAAAAAATGTACAACTTATTAGTTGTCAAAAATATGACAAAAATGTGTAACTTACAGAGTGTCAAGAATGTGGGAGTGGGCATTCTTGATATCTTCGATCATTTTCTCCCATTTTTCTTTGAGGAGTTCTAATGCCATGTGCTCTAGTTCAATCCTAGCATGCATATCATAAATGCTATCTAGGACATAGATTTATGGGGTGGAAATAAGTGCTCTTGCCTCTGTCATATGGTTTTACAATAATGTGAGTGCCAGTAAGAGTTGAGCTTGAAGCTCATTTACCTCATCTCAGCTTTCAAGCTTGCTTGAGCTATTCATTGTGCAATTTGATTGCCTCTTCACTATTTATGAGACCTTGTACACTTGCTTGAAGATCAACATCAATCTGCGCTATCTTATCGGTATACTCCTTGGTGAGTTGATCTAACATGCATAATTTGTGTATCAAGGATATAGCTTCTGAAATTATTGGGTCTACTGTGCTTACCAGTTTAGATAGCTTCACCTTTTTTAGTGCCACTTGTTGGCTTATCTTCTCAGTTAACTTGAATTCATACTTCTTTTCAAGTCTAGCTTCCATTGCCTTCTCAGCATCTATGTTTTTAGATGTGATAGCGTCGGTGAGAACCACTAATTAATCAAGCATGGGGGTTGTTTGATCAATGTCTGTATCAGGTACAATTTTCTAAAGGATTCCTCATTCAACTTCAAGTAACTTTGCTTCCTTGGTGGATTTTCTCAACTTATCATGCATGGCTTTCCTTTCACAAAGTCTAGCATACTTTTTCAACTTAGTAGGATCCAATGTTCTAGGATCACATACTGGAATCTCAATTATTTGATCCAGAGTGACTGGATTCTTATTCTTTCTCTTCTTATTCCTTGAGATTTGAGTAGAAGAAGATGTATGAACTACCATTGCAAGTTCATTTGTCTTCTCAAAGGTTCTTTGTGAAAGCTTTGTAGATGAAGCTTCTTGTGTTTTCTACTCGGGGTTCACCTGTCAGTTTGGTGAAGACATCTCTCCATCAACCTTGGGTGTTTCTACAGATTTCTCTTCTATTTTCTTCTCTTGTTCATCTTTCTTTGCTTCTTCACTCTTTTCCTTCTGCTTGTCCTCTTCTACTTGTTTATCTTCTTCTTTATTATGATCAACAGACTTGTCTTGTTGATCATCGGTTGCAGCTTGATCTGCAGTTGTATCCTTTGATTCATCTGTGGTATTCTTTGTCTCTACATCACCCTTATCTTTGGGTATGCTTGTATTTGCTGTATTTGACCATTCATTTCCTTCTAGCAAATTGATGGCCTTCATCAATACTGGCATATTATTTTGTGTGCCCACTTGTGCTGCATCTAGAATTGTGTCCCGCTCATCAGTTTGATCCTGTTGAGTAGTGACATCTTCATATTTTTGTATTTGATCTATAGGGTCCAGTCTTGTGATGTCAATAATGGAAGTGTCTAGCCATATCTCATCAGAAACATCTATGTTCTTATTTCCTTGTGTCTCTAATTCTTGTTGCTTGTTTTGATCCTTAAGAGATATGAAAATGACATCATATTCTTTATGCGGATCTTTATCAGAATCATAGTGAGTGATGTCTTGAATGTCAAGATCATCCATGACATTGTCTAAGTCAATGGGCTCATTATTATCTACATTATCCAAAGCAATGTGCTTAGGATTTGCTTTATCTTTATGCTCCTTTACATGAGGTGTGTCGGTGAGAAGTAATTGATTCTCACAACTTGTTGACTCTGCAGGTAGATCTAGGATTTGTCTCCATTTATCCTCGGTCATGGTGTCTAGATCTATAAATTTATCCTGTAGCACCTTGTAAGCTCTTATCTTTGATACAAATTTACTCGAGTGATTTTTCATTATTTCTTTGATCTCTTCCATTTTTAATTCAGGAGGCATGAGTGTGACAAGTACTCTCTCCCTTGCTTCCTTTTTTGTGTGCAAAGAATAAGACCATTGTTGTGAAATTTTGTCACCCAATTATTTGGGTATTTTGTTAATAAACTCAACTGGTACATATTTGTACGTAACCATTTCCTTGATTATTGCATCTTGTATCTTGTGTTGCTCCTCTGGCTCTAGTTTTTCCCATTGCCTGATTTTCCTATCAGTCATTGTACCAGTTGTAGAAATTGAATTCATCCATTGTTCTAGGGGATTAGCTTTTCTTCTCTACATCAGGCTCATCCTCTTTTGAATCTCCTATGTCACCTTTGGTCCTGACTAGTCTTTTCCTCCTTTTGGTAGGTGTTTGTTTCACAGTTTGTTTCTTTGTTTCTTGCTTCCTCTTATAGGTCCTCACTTGACCTTTCTTGAGAGGTGTAGTATCTTTTACAGTTTGAATTCTTGATCTCTGAGTCACTGTGGTCCTTGGTTTCTTGGTAGGAGGTGGAGGTGCATCAGATTCAGTGATCTCAAAATTTGATTCTTTCTCATCTTGCTCTTCACTGATGGTACCCTGTTCCCCAGTTTTGTCTGTTTTCTATTTATCCTCCTCATTAACCAATGACATGTTTTCAAGAATCTTCACCATCTTGTTTTTCTTGTTGATAGTCTTCTTGATTACTAGGCCTATTTTTATTTTGGACTTGGCCTCTTCATATGTCCCAAATCTTGGTTTCTTGCTATCAAGTGGTTCATTCAACAATGCATCAATTGCATTTGTTTCTTGATCTATGTTAATCTCATAGTCAAGAGGTGCTAACCAGGTTGTCCTTGGTACAACTAGTTTAATGTGAGTGAAATATGAATCCACCATGAAACATATTTCATCCCTATGTTTCTCAATCAACTGTTCAGGGATCCTCACTCTTTCCATCATCTTTTCCTTGAAGTCAAGCAAGTATTCAGTCATCACTGAATCAAAGTTATCACCTAGTGACTTGATAAGGTCACTAATCTACAATGTGACTAGCTTGGTAGTGTCCCACTTCACTTTGCCAACTGAAGGAAAGTGCTCTTTAAAATAAAAGAATATACACATGATGAGTGAGCTGAACTTACATGTGTTTGTCTTTGCAGACCTGATTGTTGTCATATTCTCATCAAGTTGCTTCAATAGGATCTCACATAGATCCATCTGTATTACCTTCGTGACAATTTTGTAGGTTGTGCTTACTGTTGTTGATGCAATTTTGTTTAGCCTGCTCGCTTGGAAGATTTTGTATCCTATCACACATGCACCGAACCTCAGTTCCTAGTCGGTGATGGTGTTCACCTTGATTCCTTTGTTATCCCACACAACATTGGTGAGTTTTTCAACTTCTGGCCGAGAGGGATGCTTGTGTGCCTTAGGTTTGTTGGTAATGGGGTAACCTGTTACAGCATGTAACACATCCTTTGTGATTTTCTTAGGTTCATCCAACAATAACTTCTAGTCATTCATTCTGTTAAGGACTAACCTAATCCAGGCAATTTTGAAAACCCTAAGGAAATATAGGGCATTAGTTATCCCTTTTACCTATAAGTATTTGTGCTCTTCCTTCAGATTCCCTTGTACATCACACAACTTCTTGTAAGCTTGATCTATCTTTGGATCAGCTAGCTCAGCGATCTTGTAGTGAATGTAGGACCTTACATCTTCTATCAGCAAAACCCTAGGTGGAATTTTTGAAAATGTGCCAGATTCATCGGGTTGTGATGCAATTTTTGGGCATATCTTGTACTTAGGTTACACATAGGTGTTGTTCTTTATCAACTTAACAACATTCTTCTTATCATTCTTCAACTTTACTATTCTTGAAGTGGTTGTTATTGTGTTTCAAATTTAGGGCTTTTCCAAAAATAACAACAGAGTTCTTCGGTGCACTCGGTACTTACTTCGATCCATATAACTGGTGAGTGAATGGTTTGGAGTGTGTTGGATCAATTTGAGTTCGCTCTGCTATTTACTCTCTTATCACTCTATTTTTGCTTTGCTCTTTCTTCTCAAATTGTGTGTGCAGAATGAAGTGCTCTTGTTGAGTATTTATAGACTTTTTCCCTAAGTCTGTCATAAGTGCTCAACAACTCATCGGGACATGAAGATAGAGTTCATCTGGAAGACTCTTCAAATAACATTCTTGGTGTTGATATGATGCTCAAGATGGATGTTAAGATTGTTGCTTTCACCGACGGATATCGGTGTTGTGTCAAGACAACTTTATAACTTTGCTTCCTTACTAATGAGTGTCGGGTTACATTAGCAACTTAGCCCTTTTATGTGTTGATAAAAAATTATTGGTAAGTGTAGACAACTCATCCTTTATATTCACTGATTATTTTTGGTATGTTTTTACCAGTGGGGTTGATTTCTCAGAATTGTAACAAGTAACATAATATGCATCTTTATTCATGCAGATTTTGACTATCTATCAATTTGTATAATGGAATTGATTCAAAATATGACTTGGTGTAGTGCAGTTCCATACTTACTTGTTTATCTTTAGGCAAGGGTGGTGATGTCACCAGAGCCATGGGATGAGGTGTCACCTACTGCATTGCTTGGTCCATCTTATTCAATGTTTGAAGCTTTCCTCCACATTTGCTTTCTCATTTTCTTGATGTCTTCAATGGTGTTACAATTTGCAAAAGTGGTGGTTTCTATTATTTGGTCTGTACAGTCCTTATTTAGATGTCCAACCTTATGATAGTGTAAACATGCCATTCCCAGGTTGGTCCATCCTCTAGACCTTTTGGTCCATGTTCTCATGTAGTTTGCAGCTATGTGACCATATCTACCACATGTTGTGCAGTTTATCCATGTATTGTAGTCCCAAACATATGAATTACCGACTCTTCTCGGTTTATATGCATTTTCTTCATTTTTGGGTTTCCATTCTTCAATTTTCTTCTCCTTGCATTCAAGAAATGTGTGCCCATGCATTTTGTAGGTAGGACAATACTTTTCCATATAGGTTTCCTTCATTGGTTCTTTCACCTTTGATTTACATTCATGTGCTTTATGTCCTTTCTTGCTGCAATTATAACAGCGTCCTATGAATGTAAATGTGGATTTAGGAATACCTTTTTCTTTGCTCCTACAGATGTTTGAGGTGTGGCCTTGCTTTCCACAGTGATTGCATGTCAGCTTCCTTGGTCTAGGATTGGTGTAGGGATCTTTTAGATCAGCTTCATTTGATGACTCTCCATGCTCTGTGTACCCTAGTCCAGTGTTGATGTTGGGTCTTCTTTGTGCATTCAAGAATTCATCCATCCTTTTTGTACTCTCTTCAGGTCTCTTAATCATGTCATTATGTTGTTGTATAATTCTAGCCTCATGCTTTAGTTTTTCATTCTCTTCTCTTAGTTCACCGATAATATGTATTATTTCAATGAGTTCCACATTAATTTTGTTTGCTTCTTGACTCATAAGAATAATTTGCTTAGTTACCTCATGGTGATGTTATGTAAGTCTTTGTATCTCAGACTCCTTTTCTTGTAGCTTGTCTGTGATCTTTCTTCTATTATCAATAGCTAGAGTTCTTTCTTATTCATCTTGCCTTGCATTGTTCATAACATCAATCATTCTTACCATCTGTGTCTCTTGACCAATTTGTAGACATTTGACTTGTCCAGCCAGATGTAAATTGATTCTAGTCATGCTTGTGATGCTTTCTTCTAATGTATCTGATGCCTTTCTTGTATTTGATCCTGAAGAATCAAAGAAATCTGGGATCTCTTCCTCAAGATAATTTGTCTCATTATAGTGAGAAGCCATATTCTTTCTTTCATCCAGCAGTTGTCTCATACTGATTCTAGCTTCTTTATAATGTTCATAGAACATTTGAATTTCAAGATTTTTATTCTCAATATTTTTATCAAGTTTGTACTTCTCCATTGTATGATCTTTTCTCTTAAGCCTTTAAGATTTTCAAGAAGACACTTGTCTTTGATACCAATTGTTTGGATTAATGAGAAGTAGTAATGAGAGGGGAGGGGTGAATTAGTACCTATAAATTTTTTAACACTTTTCACCTTTCATCTTTAGTAATCAATCTTTACTGTATTATCGACCATATTTGATGTTCTTTCTTATGCATGTAGTATTAAGTCATAATCTTAATTATATGCAATCATTCATAGAAAAATACATGAAAATAATAGACACATAACACAAGATATGATATCGCAGAAAACTCTTGTGAGGAAGTAAAAACTGCACTGGGGATGACACCCAAAAACCTTCACTATCTGCAGAATGTAAGGGAGTCAATAAAGGCTTAAAATGGATCACTTCTAATGATCTACCCTGTTAGGAGTATTAATGTGGAGACCTGTTAAGATCTACTCTGTTAAGAGCTTTAGCAACACTAATGAAGTGTGCACTTGGTTAAGAGATTTACAATGGGACTGTTAAGTCCACCTTCCTTGAAAGGATTTCTTAAGTGTACCCCACTTGTTAGAATGTGTACAATATGTTTGACCTGACTGTATGAAATCTATAATTTCTTATTACAAATCCATTAAAGCTCACAGTATATGAATATCACCTATAGTGATTGATTAATACCTTTTCCTGCTCGTCGGTAGCCTATGTTTTGTTCTTGACAACTGATTTGATCTTTGTCTGTGCTTCTGCATGAATTCTCTTGTTTGATCCTTAGATGCTCTTAGTGGATACAATAATCATCGAACAACATGTTCACAATTGATTGAGCATCTATTTATGCAAGTATTTGACCTATTTTAAAATCACGTATTACAATGTTAACTCTAGATCCAAGGTATACAACTTGACCTTGATCCTTTAGTTTGCATGTTTTAAAATAGTTAAACTGATAAAAACAATAATAAATACATTGCTTTCTCCTCATGTAATGGATTTAAAAAAAATCAAGAAGATAAACATAAAACTTCAGTGATTTATCTGACGTTGAAAGTCATATCCACTTTTTGCTGGAAGTAACTGACTGTCAGTTCTTGATCGTCAGTGTGAACTGAAAGTATGTCAGTGTTCCTTCATTGAACTGATTGTCAAGTTCCCTTCAACTATCAGGTGCCACTCTTGACTTTATCATCGGGTTTCATTGTTGGTTACTCGTTAGGTTCCCTTGTCCTTTTTGTCATCGGGTAAACCTGAATAGTGTTTTTCAGGATGCTTTGTACCTGGCAATATTGGTAACCTTGGCATCAGGTAGTGTTGTGCCCTATCTATCGGTGTGGTATAAATCAATGGTGTGCATCATGTTTTTCTTTGTATATACTAATGGAAAAATATAATGTCTTCATTGAACTTACTATCATTATTCTTTATTTTTCTTCTCTCTAAGAAATTTTTTTATAATGTGGTCAATAAACCTTCTATCAGATTGGTAACCAAGCATTGAATTCATGACTATCTTTTGTGTTCTTTCTTCATTTTTTTAAAAGTTTCTCTCACCTTAGAGGTAGAGTTGGTAAAATTTGTTTGTGATTATGGTCTCCATCAATAAAGTTGAGTTTAGTTCTAAGAAACATATTTGTTTCCCTACTTTTGGTGAGTTTGACACTGCCATAGGTATCAAACACATGTTTTATCTAGTGAGACTCTCATCTACTATAATTAACACATCATTTACCTCAACAAATTCATCAAGTTAGGTGGAAAACTATTTACCAAGGATCAAAAAACTTGTTATATGCATATTTGATATAGAATTTGGATGGTTTTGGATGTTCATTTTGACTTCTAGGCTTTGATATCTTATTACTCATGTTTTTAATCCTTCATTTTTGATGACATTCTAATTTACCTTCATTGTAAGTGTATAATTCATACTAATGTAATCTAGGTATGAGGATCTTACTAGATAACAAGAATCTAGTAGCCAACAATACAATTTGATATAACAACAATTATCATTGAATTTTTGAATCTAAAACCAATTAGTTTTTACTATGATCATGAGGAGTAAATTCAATTGAATCAAAATAGCTTACAATAAATTTTTCAAAATTTGATCCTTGCCCCCAAAACCCTTTGTAGATTACAAAAAATTCCTTCAATACTATGTGCTTAGAGAAAGTTGAACCATTGTAATATTGATAGTTTAAGGTAATTAAATCATTGTAAAAAACAAAAATCTAAATTAAAAAAAAACTTTTCATATCCAATTCACTAATGAGAATCTAAAAATATCTAGTTTGAATACGAAAATACACATCTGTTTGTTGATACAATTATATAAATGTCCATTTATGGAAGTATGTTTTCCAGTTGAATGTGATTGTTCTATCTTGTTTATAAGTTAGTCTACTTGAAAAATATTGCAAAATCTTACCTTATCAACATTATCATTACATCACTGTTCTCCTAATTATAAAAAAATCTATCATTTTTTAAATGAAACCTTTAAATGATATACACATTTGGTTTCCCTTTTGTAGACTGCACAATAATGATATCATCCTATCCTTTAGCTAGCATCACCTTAATAACAATTATTTTAAAGAAAATATATAATACCCCATCTAAATGACTGGAATAACCTAGTGGGTTTTTTTCTATGAAACAAGAACAACAACAAAGTTGTATAATTGCACTACAACAAGAACACAAGTTTTTCAAGGAACGCACTGAAAAAATGTTATGAAAAATGGAACAAAATCGTCATTGAATAAAAAGGTGAAACCAATAGATGACTAAAAATCATGAGACAATTCATCTATGATGAAGCAACATAGAGAGGAAATAAAATCCACAAGACATGTGGGTACAAATGATGATTTATTTCTCTCACAAAACCATACAAGGGTAGGATGAGGTAATCATTAATGTCTAATCTACAACATGACATACTTTACAATAATCACAAAAAAAATACAAAATATTGACACTAACAAAGGATTCCTAAGATCCAACACTAGTACTCAACTAGACACAACACTATGAATTTTTGAGACAAGGAGTAGGATGAGGGTACAAACATGTCAAATCAACTCAACACTGCCTTAGAAAACCTAAAAAGAAAAAGGCTATCCTACACAATAGGATGCCTAACTAGGACAATTAAACTCACCTCCAAATAGAAGGTTGATGAGTCACTTCCTAGAGATGACATGTTTTCCAAGGAAAGAAGATGTCATAACTCAATTCAAGGCACTCATAATCAAAATGAAATTATGGAAAGAATATTGAGGTCAAGGAGACAAATTTTTTGTTCAAGGCCTCTCAAATAAATGACTAAGAAATATATTTTGATGATGAAATGACAAAATTGGACATTTTGAGGACACTAGCACCCAGATTAGAGACGAGAAACTAGATGGTACATGAGCACATAGACAAGATACTAGTGCACAAGCATTGTAGTACTAGTTTAGAGTGAGAATCCTCTTATAATGTTGTAGTCCTTAGAAAGTTCTTGTTTCTATACTGGTGAGAAAAACCCAAGTGAGGGTGAGGTCCGATGAATAGGTTAAATTCCTTAAAAAAATTGTAAGGTTAAAAATAGGGATCAATAGCTTATATTGAAAAACTATGAGCAGCCTATCTTCTCCTATATTGGAAGGAAGATGATGCACTAGGATTAAGGAGGCTTTAGTGTTAAGTGTATTTAATAATCCTTCATTTTTATAGAATATGACAATGCAATTAAAATGGAAAAATGCAAGATGGATATATAAATGCAAGACCTAGGGCTAGATAGAGAGAGAAATAAGCTTTCTATAAAGAGAGTACATTAACATATTGAGAACCCAATCTGATGCTAGATCTAGAAATCCAAAACAATAACTGAATTGTGATTCAAATTTCAATCCAAAATCGCAAGAACAAGGCGACCTGGAGGGTACGTGGAAACCTAGCTTTCCAAAGACCATGGGAGGTTCCTTAGTCCCAAAAATATTTGATGAAAGTTTTTCCATCTATAACCTCTTGTCAGATATACTTGTAACTCTGTTTGTAGCTTCATCACCTGTCACCCATAAAAAGAAAGTGAGAAACTTATTGGGAGAAAGGGGTTTACCTCAGTGAAATCCATGTATAGGAATTAACTTTGAAATCAAATTAAAATTCTTGAATTAAGGAAGCATGCTCTTAGTAGAATATGCTTGAATAAGAGAATAAAGTGTCATATACCTTGAATGATGTAATTGTACTTGAAATGAGATCACAAGTGTTGATGCAATAGCATGAATCCACAAAGATCAAAAAGTACATAACAAAAGATATGCTTGTATAATGATTATTGTAGCTTTCCATAATGAATGCTTGAAGTGCTTGAATTTATCCTTGAATTATTGATTATTTAGATTAAAAAGTTTCAATATTAGTTGTAGATACCAAAATGAGGGAGGTAACATAACTTTTATACTAGTCCAATCCATTTCAGGGCTCAAAACTCAAAGAGGGCGGACAGAGATTTGAATATCCCGCTAAAATCCCAAGAGATTTCTCCAATTTCAATTTGGGCCACCTTTAAGTGGAATGGGGCACCTCTTAAGGCATAGATGACCTATTTAAACTTGTGCCTTGTAGGGCACCTTGTTCTAGGAAAAAAGGCTCAAAATTAAATCGTGAGCCAATTATGAAATCAGAATTCTGATAAATGTGCATGAAATTGGGTTTGGATTATAAATAAATACAAAAGGGCGCCTGATTTAAAATAGGGCCTATGTATGCAAGAGGAGATAAATGATTGAAATAATAAATGAAGCACACCCATGATTAAGGGTTCCTCATGGAGATTTGATGTCCTTGAATCAATTAAGGGGTTGCATTTTAAATTAATTAATTAACTAAATGCAATTGGAGGATTTAATTAAAGGAGCCGACCAATCAAAGAGGGTCTCTTGTAAATTAAATTAATAAAATAAAAAATATTTAAATATTTTTTTTCCCACAAGGTGGTAGTGCCACTTAATATATTATATTATATAAAATCTTTTTACACTGGTTCAACAAGAGCTCTCAGAGAAAAGAACCAGGAAGAAAAAATCTGATCATTGCCCAAAAATAATTCAAATATCTGAGATAAAGAGGTCAAATTATAGAATAGAAGCCCCCCCCCAGCCAAGGCTAGTTAAAATTAGTTACACCCAAAATTTTGATCAATTTAGCTCAAAGTCTCTGAAGAAAAATAATACATCATAACCCCAAAGGGTAAGTACATCATATACAAGAGATGGAACCAAAGTTAAACTCCTCATCACAGGAGAAAAAGAGGAAGATGTAAAAAAAATGGAATGCAGAAGAGTCTTCCAATTCTGTGCACAAAGCCAAAAACCTGCAACAAAATCTGATGTGTTGCACAAATGAACAAGATTTCTCCTCCATATTAGCAACATTTGTGTCAATCGAACGCAATTGGACATTTAACATGGCAGAAGGATCACCGTAGTTGTTACTATTTAGGTCAGGGATAAGCTGAGGGGAAGGAGGAGAGACCAATGAAGGGGCTAAAATAGAATTTTGAGTAGTGAAGGCACTGGAATTAAATCTTTCTCCAAAAGATCCAACAGAGCACAGAAAATCAAATGGACCCCATTTACACAGTCCTTATTCAAGCAATTTCCAAATTGGTATAAATCAATTTAACTTGTCTAAAGGATTGACGTTCAATATATTTTTTAATACCCTCATAAACCATATAAACCCTATGATTACTTAACAAAGCATGATGATGAAAGAGCCCTCCAATGAGAGTGGTGCATCCCGAAAGATCATATAAATCTGAATAGCCCTTGCCAACTTATTACCACTACAAAATTCAGGCTTAACATACAGACTAAAAACTAACTCTAGAAGGAAAGGATACTGAAGCAAATCCAGATCATTAGATAGAAAAACTGATAAAATCTAAGATGAGTAAATAATTCGCTTACTAGGATGGAAGAGAATGTCAAATCCAATAACCCTTTTGATGCCTCTATGGATATGAGGATGTTCACAGAAGAAAATAAAGGCAAGCATATCATCATTAATAAAACCCAAAAAAGGCTTTTCCAGCTCTTTACTTCCAGGAAAACTCTATAGTCGTGAGGATAGTAATCCGTATGCAATGAATTGTAGGATGAACATAACTCTACCTTCGTACTAACACCAACTAAGGAATTCGGTCGTGTATACATCATAGATAGAAAGAAAGGACTACAACAAAAATTATGCTCCACAAATTTTTGCGACAAACAACCTCCAAGTATTTGGTTACAAATACAAAGAATTTAAAAGAAGATACAAAGAGAAGATACATCAATAGCCAAAAAAACATTCTTATTAATAATGAACAAATTAATTCCCACAAGTGACAGTACGTGATAAGCATATGATCCAGTCCTCATATGTCACAAAAATGCTTACGCGACATGATCCATGGTAGAATTAGTGATAAAAAAGGTACCAAAGGACATGGTTAGAAATAAATAGGAGATATACATAAAGTTAAGAATATCTTAGGCCATTTGAAACCATAAATTTGCACGGATGAAAAAATTTAATCATTCCAAATGCCAGAAAAGAATGATTGTTGTCACGTCAACCATAAATAGAAAAAACTTGTTATGAGCGCAAGAAAGGACAAGTCCAACTATGCAAAATATACAAAACAAAAAATAGTCCATGTCAACGCTAACAAGGATGGCCATTCTGACAGAAAATGCAGACTGCGTTTATCAAAAAAATGGTGAAAGCATAACAAGCATAACACATATGAGGGAGAAACATAAATGCCATGTTAGAGACTTCACCAAATGATTGGGAGATCAACAAGGAGCTCAAATTCAAACAAGTAGAACACAAATGTAGAAGCCTACAGATGTTAATCCATATATTTTAAACATATCATGGACCAAATCAAAAATATATATACATACATATATCAGTGCCCAACTAAGTTATAACACCCATAAACACATATAAATACATTTGGGAAAAAATATAGATATAAATTCAAAAATATGTACAAACATCTTTTGGCGCATATATATATATATATATATATGAATAATTGTACTAGAAGTGAACATATTATGAAGAAGTTTCCTTTTTTATAATTGTTAGAAGATTTGGGAAATTTATCAGGGAGCAATCATAAATAGATGTGTCAATTTCTACTTTATCACGACCCAAATT
Source organism: Thuja plicata (assembly GCA_018584345.1). Classification (NCBI taxonomy): domain Eukaryota; kingdom Viridiplantae; phylum Streptophyta; class Pinopsida; order Cupressales; family Cupressaceae; genus Thuja; species Thuja plicata. The sequence goes on from MU227771.1 coordinate 657,762, forward strand.
AGCTAGGAAATCAGCAAGTGCATTACCCTCTCTATAAACATGCGAGATAGTGAATTTATGAAAAGAATCAAGAAAGTTCCAAACCTGCTCCAGAATATATTTTAAATGCAAATTATCAACTTTCATTAAAACACAGGCATTAATGATAAAGAAGAGTCATGCTCAATGTGAAGACAGGAGATCTTTAATGTTTTTGCCAAAACAATGCCTTCCAGAAGAGCATGTGCTTCTGCAATATTATTGGTTCCTGGAGGAATAGGAGCAACCTTAAGGGATAAGAAATTTCCCCACTGATTTTGCAAACATATTCCAATACCTGAATCACCTGGGTTTCCCATTGAAGATCCATCCAAATTTAATTTGATAAAAGTAGGATCAGGAGGGTGCCACTTAATGGAAGTTCTATCAATAGGAATTTTCCTAATTCTAGGGAAAATAGGTGAAAGAGGAATAGAGATGAGCTTCCATTTTGATATCACCATACTATCCCAGGAAGTAAAAAAATATTTGGATTAAAATGAGACTGTATACAAGCATTGACTTTCTCAGAAATATGATTCACAATATTTCTGAGAACCGAAGGAAGATTAGAGGGAGATTTCCTAAAAGTACACCTATTACGCTCCCACCAAATAGACCAAATAACAGAGGAGGGAATAATTATCCATAAACAAGAAAATAATGAATTAGGAAACAAAATTGGCTAAGACTGAAAAAAGATCCCACAGTGATAAAGATAAAGGGAAGAAGATAGAAAGTTTGTCCATAACAAAAGACCAACACTGGTATGAAAATTCACATTGTATAAAAAGAGGGTCCACATTCTCAATTAACACACCATAAAGGACACAATTAAAGGGTGGGGAAATTCGCAGACTAACCAATCTATCACTAGTAAGAATTATTTTCTAAAGGGAAAGCTAGGAAAAACACCTGCTTTGGGAAATTGAGTTATTCCAACAAAAAACAAAAATACAATGTGATATACTTTGGTTCTCTATTTGTTGAATGGCCTCATAACCTTCCTTAAAAAAATACTTCCCATTTTTAGAGGGACACCAGAGTAGAGTATCACTTCCTTTATTCAAATAAACAATCCTACTCAAGAGAATGGAGTTAAATTCTTGAATTAGCAATGGTGGTAGAGGGAGACATGATGAGTCTTTCCAGCTACTTAATGAGAGAAAATGTCAACCTGATCAATATAATCTACCAACTTATTTCCCCAATGGTATATGAAAATATCAATAGAACCTATCAAGGATTCCATAGTATTAAGAGGAAGGAAATCATTCCGAGTGTCATTCCAAAAGAGAACATCTTCTCCGTTATGAACTTGCCAAGACAAAAAAATAAATTGAAACCACATCCCTTGAAGAGATAATGAAATTCCACGTTGGGGATCCAACAGGGGATTAGAAATTGTAAAAATTCTAGTAGGAATTGAAGAGTACAAGTACTTAGCTTGCATGATCTGACACCAAAGAGCATTAGGTTTCGAGAACATATTCCAAATAAGCTTACCTCCAAAAGATTTATTCTTGAATGCAATATTGTACAAACCAGCACCACCTGAAGACTTATCAAGGGATAGATTTTGTAGTGAAACAAAAGGTAGTTTCATCTCATTGGTCATGTTCACCTTCCAGAGAAAAGAACAAATAATTTTCTCAATTTGGGAAATAAACAATTTGGGAGCATGAAGAACCGAAATATAATAATTGGGGATGGCAGAAAGTATAGTTTTAGTAAGAAGTATTTTACCATATAATGACAACCATCTAACCTTCCAGGCTTAAATTCTGCATTTTATCCTAGAAATGACATTCTCCTAATATGAAGGTTTAACTTTACCAATGAAAAATGGAATCCCTAGGTAAGTAGAAGGGATGCTGTCTAAAGAAAAACCAAAAGTGCTCAAAATTTTTTTGTTGGATAATCTCAGGAGTATGAAACATGTAATTTTTCTTATTTTTGAGGATTGATAACTTGACCAGAACCTAAGGAATAAACCTCTAGAGTCTTCTTGATATACTTAGCCTCATGTATAGAAAAACTACCAAATAATAAAGTGTCATCAACAAAGAAATTATGGGTAACCATAATATCAGTATTTGGAATATTCACACCTTTCCAATAATTTAGCTCTTTTTGCCTATGAATAGTCCTACTAAAAGCTTCAACCATAATTATAAATAAGAAAGGAGAAATAGATTCACCTTGGCGAATGCCTTGAGAAGCATAAAAGAAACCTTAGGGGGAGCCATTAATAATGACTAAAAAAGATGCTCCTGAAATACAATTCTTAATCCATTTGCACCAATGCTGAGAGAATCCAAGTTTACAAAGGAATTTTAACAAAAAAGACCAACGGACCTTATCGTAGGCTTTCATCATATCAAGTTTCACAAAAAAAGAGGGGATGTGATGAGATTCGATGGAATGTAAAACTTCAAGTGCAACCAGAGCACCATCATACATTTATCTACCTAAAACAAAACCACCCTATTAGGGAGAAATAATTCTAGAAATTGTTGGCTGTAATCTTAGGTAGATTACTTTAGTAAATATTTTATAAATAGAATTACAAAGGGAGATAGGCCTATAGTCCGCAAAAGTTTGAGGATCCTTAACTTTTGGAATAAAGGCAAGATAAGTAGTGTTGAATTTTTTTAGGAAATAACGTTCCCTACAAGATTATTCAATAGCCATTAAGAGGTCAAAACTGATAACATCCCAATATTTTTTGAAAAATATGATAGTGAAACCATCCAGGCCCAGAGACTTGTCTGGAGCCATAGAAAAAACAACTATATGTAGCTCATCAATAGAGAAGGGATTCAACAATAAATCATTATCATATTGGGAAATTATATTAGGAATAGACTGAAAAAGTTCCTCAACATTAGAAACATTAACATCTAGGGGCACGAGAGGGGATAGTAAAAGCAACCCCCTTCATCTTTAATTTGTTATTCAGAGGAAAAACAAGAACCACATTTAGCATCCTTTATAGAAAAAAAATATGAGAGGGCTCTCTTTATTTTGGTTGAAGTATAAAAATATTTATTTTTCATGTTCCCCTCCTTCAACCAAATCTCACAAGATTTATGCATCTAATATATTTATGATCTATTGAAAAGTATTTCCCAATATGCCTAAAGATTTTTCTATTTCTCAATTCTAGATGAGTCTAAGCCAAATTTTACAATACTCTCACTAATAGCCTCGTGATTCTATTCAACCTCTTGTTTCTCATGAAAGATATTCTTAAAATTCTCTTTGTTCCAAATAATGATTTTTGATTTAGCAAATCTCAACATTTTATAAAATTGAAACATTTTGGTACCCTTAAAAAAGGGAGCACTGACCCACCATTGTTGTAGAAGAAAAAGGAAGTGAGGATGAGTAAACCACATCCTTTAAAACTTAAAAGATGACTTAAAAGAGGGATCTTTTGCTACCTTTTCTATAACTAAATAAATGGGGAAGTGATCTGACTCTGCACATGATAGAATCTCTGATGTGATAGAATAGTTCAAAAGCCTAAGCTCATGAGAAATAAGAAACCTGTCAAGCTTAATGGAAATTCTTAATTCTTAAATCTTCACCTCTTAATTCTTAATTCTTAATTCTTCACCTCTTGTCAGGGGCATTCAAGCCCCTGACATTCCAAGAAGAGAGATATGCTCTCCTCATTCTAACTTGGGGAGAAAATTTTTACAGAATAGTGGATTGAATACATGCTTCTATTTCTTCCTTTATTTTAGGTGACAAAGGTTTTATTACTCTCTTTTTAGGGGTTTTTATTTCAATATCAGACTGAGATGGATACTGAGCAAGAGATAAATTTTGAGAGAAATAAAAAACCTTCTCATAGAGAGGATGGGAAGGGTTCACCGTGAAATGATGATTCGATGATGGTTCAAAATTAGGGGAGGATTGTAAAACGTCAACACCAAATCCTTCTTTGCATGCAACTTCATCAATTATCTTAGATGTAACATAAATTAAAATATCATTTTCCATCAGTTGAAGTTCCTCATAAGAAAAAGGAGATGGTGCAGAATGAGCCACTAAAACAAAAGGTTGGCTATTAAACATTAGGCTATAATAAGACAATCAACCTTAGAACAACGACCAGAAACATTAAAAGTAAGCAACAGGTGGCCAAATTGAGAAGAGGAATCAACACAGGAAAAAGAAGAAAAAGATAAACAATTAGGAGAGGTAAAATTGATCCTTCTGTGGAGAGCATTTATAGGAACTAGAAGACTGGAAATATAAAAAATTAAGTTTAATATTAAAAACTCTTGAAGAAGAGTCATTTAATGTCAAAAAACATCCTTGAAGAAGAGATCCAAATCTTTCTTAGCGATATTATTTCTACCATCAGGATGCAAGGGAATTGAGACAAGTGCTAACTCCCTATTTTGGATAGGTGACAAATCAAAATATTTAAATATTTTTTAGTGTTGAATGAGTCATGATTTCTACAAATGTAATAGCTCTGCCTAGATTGTATGTATGTTATGTGTTTTTCAAATGCAACAATCTCTTTTTCATTTATATTGGGAAAGAGGCTAGGAGAGACATGTCCCTTCATGGGAGATGCCTATTCATTATAATTGTTAATGTTTCATTAATCAATCACATATTAGAATAGTATAAGTTTGCATAAATATATATATTTAATAATAATATATATAAATAAATTATTATTAATCAATATCTAAGTATTATATGTATTCCAAATGATCATACGACTGAATCTACAAACATTAACAAGTAGTTAAATGCATAATACAATTTAATAGTGCATAGAGGAATGATCACACACTAAAATGGAAAAAAAAAATTTGTACACCTTAGAAAGCAGATATACAATTTATGACACTGCATTTAGCTCCCACTTTAGTGGGAGTATGAGTCTACACAAATACTTGTTAGCAATAATACTCCACTAGAACAACTTGGGGAGGGGGGTGAATCAGTTCTGTAAATAATATAAACTTTAACTTTAAACAAAAGATATCTGTAATTTTGAACACATTAACAACACCTTAACACAACCATTAATTATGGAGGAAACCCTATTAAGGGAAAAAACCCAGTGGGAATTAGCACCCACAAATAATGCATTGAAAGTATAGTATCCCTGTTAAGATATTTAGCCCTATTAGGAGTTGATTATTACATACAGTACATAGTCCATGTTAAAGGACAGACCCTTTTAGGAGTCAAAAGAAACAATAGGCTCACTGCCCAGGCTCACTTCCTAAATAAGGTTAAATCCACCCTTAGGACATACTATCTGAAATATAGGTGTATATAATATATACAATTCAATGAACTGACTGATAGCAACAGCTTTGCTAAAACACTTCCAATGAAGTTCTTCAATCACAGCCACTGCTCTACATACAACAGACTTCATAGATACAAGCTTGTAGCTTCCACACTTTTCTATCTCATCACACTCTCCATAAAAGAAAACAAATTTATTTTATATAGGTTTACAATAATAAAGTAGGTCGGCCAATTAGGACTTCCCCAATGCACAAATAATTACATAAACCCTCGCTAAAATACAAACGGTACCTATAACAAGTAAAAACCATTTACAATCCATCAAATATAATATAAGATCTGTAATCTGTGCTTGTCATCTATAATACACACTACATCTCTGAAGTCGGGACCAAATAGGTCTTCTATAGAGCACATGCCACAACTGACGTCACCAAGAGTCTTGCGACCCAAGAATAAAAAAATAAATTCCTCAACATGTCTTCTGCCATTCCTTAAGATCACATAACATGAATCGATCTCGCATGTAGTTTATCCTCAAAACTCAGAAACTAACTTTGTCACAATTCTTTGCCACAGTTCAACAAACAATCTTCACCAAAATCATTGTAACTCAAACAAACAGAAACATAAACTCAAGAAACCTTAGATATAAGATCAAAGCTCATCCTTGTACACATCTCTATATTTGCATACAATGAAACATTCATACAGTGCCTGTACACTTCTGTTAGTCATCCATGCACCAGTGATAACCAATATGTCTGTCTCATCAAAAATATATGTTGACATCAGTGACAAAACATGAATGCCAAAAACTACAACATAAACCAATTCCATCAATAATAATGGTAAAGTATAAGAAAGTGATAGATATGACCATAGGGTAAGACTTCAAAGAGGTAAGACTATTAGTATTATCAGGTCAAAGATTCCTGAGAAGGGGGTTTGAATCAGTAACCTAATAATTCCAAATTTTTATTAACCATTCAACCACTTGCATCAATATACATTCATTGCATGAAAATCTTAAAAAAATAAGAATAAACATCCACAATCATGCAAAACAATAGAACAAAATTTTTTCTCATGGAAACCCAATTGGGAAAAACCACATGTGGGGATGACAGCCACTAAAATTTGCACTCTTCTGAAGTACGCTCGGTTAAGAGCTTAACCTTGTTAAAAGATTACGTGTCACTTGGTCAATGGGTTTACATCTAGCCTTGTTAGGAGCTTTACCCTGTTAGGAGTAACTTGGTTAAATGATTTCAAACCCTAATTAAAGAGTCACACTATTAAAAGATTTACAATTCAGACCTATTAGGATCTACCCGGTTAAGGGGTTTAACTTGATGAAGCTATTAGGGATCAACAAATAAATGATCTAAGAAAATAACACGTCCTTTGATAATAAAGATCTAGTTCAAGCTCAATCTCTACTACACATGCAAACAAACTTCTCTTTTCTTCTTCTTCTTCTTGATCACATCTCTCCATTGATGACCTACACTTGTCTATTTCACCATTTTACATATTTATACAATACAAGTACATTAGGAAAATTAATCACTTTAGAAAATATTTTACAATCTTTCCCAGTCAATGAGAAACCCCTAAAAAATGTTAAAAATATATAACACTTTCTAACAAACTTAGGTCGGCCTTCTAATTCATCGCACATTGATTTGACAAAGAAAAGTCAAACCAAAATACATTCTTCAATGTTCTTGCACAACCTCCAATAAATCCGATCACAAATGATCACAAACATTTCAACTCATTATTCCTCGCCGATCAAAAATAACACCACGATCCCTTGACACATAAACACTCATAAAAACTGTTGGAATTAATGGGAAGTGTGTACTGAGAGGGGAGGGGTGAATCAATACCTCTAAAACTTTTGTATCCTTTAATCAATTAACCTTTGTGTAATCAGTTGTTTATCCAACCATCTGATCTATACTATCTTAATGGAAGATATATCAATTCATAAACATAACATACATGTGAACATTCATATAAACATTCATGAAATTAATTGACACATAACACAAGATATGATATCGCAGAAAACTCTTGTTATGAAGTAAAAACTGTGGTGGGGATGGCACCCAAAAAATCTTCACTATCTGTAGATTGGAAGGGGTCACTTAAGGCTTACAATTTGATCATTTCTGATGATCTACCCATTTAAGAGTATCTATGGAGACCTATTAAAGTCTAATTGGTTAAGAGCTTTAGCAACATTGTTGAGTGTGCACTCGGTTAAGAGATTTATAGTTGGACTGTTAAATCCACCTTCCTTGAAAGGATTTTTACACTTTTCTCCACTTGTTAGAATGATAGAAAATTACAATTTGAACTAGTATATACAATCTCCTATTGCTGATATAGATCCTTTTAAGTTTACATAAATGAGATTATCACCTAATGTGACTGAATAATACCTTTGATTCTCGGTAGCCTCTATTCTTGGTTCTTGCTAACCAAATTCACCTTTTATTGTTCTGGTTCTTGAAAATTTCAATATGATCCTTAGATGTGCTCTTTGGGTTCATTCATCCTCTTCTCTATATTCACACATGTATAATGAATGATTTCCTCATCTATTTATAAGATGGATCGACATCATCAAGTTTCACAAAAAACAATGTTAACTATAAGATCAGGTTTACAACTTTACCTTCATCTCCTAGTCTATGTGTTTTAAATAAGTTAGACTGATTAAAAAAATTACATTCATGTTTCTTGTCCCTAAAGAAATGGTTTTAAAAACAAATCAAGATTCTATAAATAGAATAAGACTATTTTATCTGACATGGAAGTCAGATCCACTTTTCGCGGGCTACAACTGACTTTCAGTTTCTGACGGTCAGTTATGCTCTGAAACCAGTTGACTGTCTTTCGGGTTCCTTGCTTGAACTATTCTCTCAATTTTATCTTTAACTGTCTCTCAGGTTTCACTATATCCTACATGTCAGGTTCCTCTTTATCCTTTCCACTTTTCATTTTCGGTGTACACACAAAAAATGTGTCATCGGTTTTCTTTGTACTTAGCCATTTTCGGTGATCTCTTGTATCTTCATTTTTGGTTATGCTCTTTGTCTTGTCTTTCGGTGTATGCTTACCGAAAGTATTGTTTGTATACTAATGGAAAATTAATGTCATCAATCTCCCTCTTTGACATTAGTATCAAAAACTGATATGTGCAAAATACTAACAAAATGTTAAGTATATACAACATATATAATCCTTAATCATTTCATGACTCCCCCTATGTATATGTTGATATATCATTATTTTCCATTTTTTCGGTAGTAATTTATAGTTGTCTACCTATCTGTACATATCATATATTTCCCTCTTGTACAATACATATACATATAATTTTCCCATCTGAATATATATCATTTTCCCCCTTTTTTGATATTAAGGGCAAAGGTCTATACCTTATAGCTTATTAAAAATGTGAGAGTGTGAAGACTTCATGTCTTCCATCATCTTCTGCCATTGTTCCTTTAATTTCTCTAGATCCATGTGCTCGAGTGTGATCTTGGAATGCATGCTGTAGATGTTGTCTGCTATAGACATATCAGGGGTTGCTATCAGTTGCCTTGCTGAACTGATATGATGTTGAAGTAGTGTAAGATTTGGTAGAAGTTAAGCTTGGATCTCAGTGACTTCTTCCCTGAATTGTGTCTCTGCTTCCCACAATTCCTCCCTTAACCTCTTTATTTCAATGATTTTCTCATAATGCAACTTAATTGCATTGTCTCCATCAGTTAACCTTTTAGAACTATTTGCTAGATTAGAATCTAACTTTGATATATTTTCAATATTCTCTTTAGTGAACTTCTCCAGTGTGCTTAGTTGTTGAATCAAGGAAATAGATTCAGTTATAATTGGATCTAATTCACTAATGAATTTTGAAAGCTTTACCTTGTTGACTACCACTTCTTGGTTGATGTTCTCAATAAGTTTCTACTAGTACTTCTGCTCTGCTCTCTCTTCAATTGCCTTCTCTGCATCAATGTCCTATGTTGTAATTGATTTGGTGAGAGTGGCTAGTTGATCAAGAATTGGCTTATTCTGATCAACATCAACATCAGGTACAATTTGGTGCAATATGTCCCTTGTTGTTTCTAGTACCATGGAGTCTCGGTGTTGTTTCCTCAGCTTCTCCTGTAATGCCTTTCTCTGGCATATTTCATTGTAATCTTTTAATGCTTCATAATCAAGTGTAGTTGGGTCACATTTGGGTATCTCAATGATTTCATCTAAAGTGACTTCCAACTTATTCTTCTTGGATTTTTTCTTCTTATTTTGTTTTTCACTTGAATGTAAAACCATAGCCATCTTCTCATCTTTTTTCGTTGTGCTTGATGAAGTGATTTGTGGTGCTTCTTTTTGCTTCTTTGTTTCGGTGTCATCTTGTCAATTTTTTGTAGACGTCTCCACATTAACATTTACATTGTTGGTAGCAACTTTTTTGGTATCCTTAGGAGTGCCATCTTTGGGTTTATCTCCTTCAAGGTGTCCTTATGCACTTCATCTATATTTTTCTGTGCATCCTTGTCTGTTGTGTCTCCATCTTCTTTCTTTGTATCTCCTCCTATAACCTTGTCAGTATTGGTTACTGTGTGAGTGTCTTCGATGTCTTTCTGATCATCGGTGTTGTCTTTCTTTCCTTCTTCCCCTGCATCCTCGAGAATGCTTGAATCTTTTATAGGTGGCTTGTCTTTTTCTTGTAGAATATTGATTGCTTGTATCAATATTGGCATGATGCCTGGTATGTTCACCTATGTATTATCAAATGTCATGTCCTTCTCATTGGTTGTGTCCTTGGTAACATTGACATCTTCATCTTTCTTTACTTCTTCTACTGGATCATCGGTAATGTCAATGATTGTGTTATCCACAATGTTGTCCTTTGTGGTGTCAGGCCATGTTTCATCTGCAACATCCATATTTTTGTTGTCGGTTGTGTCTTGTTCTTCCTTTTCTAACTCAAATGATGTATCATCTTCTGCATCTTTGATTAATATTTCCTCTTGAGTTTCCTTATCAACATCTTTCTATTGTAGGTCTTTCGTGAGGCTATCTTCCTCAATAGGTCTATTGAGTATTTTACTCCATTTCTTGTGGCTTTCTTGTTCAAGCTCTATAATCCTCCCTTCAAGAAATTTGTAGGCTCTCAACTTTGGTGAGAATTCCTTTTTATGGTTCTCCATCATCTCATCAATTTCTTCTTTCTTGGATTTAGAAGGCATGAGAGTAACAAGTACTCTTTCTCTTATTTCATTCTCATTCTTCAAGGAAAATGTCCATCTAGCGTATAGTCTGTCCCAGAGTGATCTTGGTACATTATTGCCTTTAAATTGAATTGGTACATACTTGAATTTATACATCTTTACTATGATGACACCTTCAAATTTGTTTTGATCTTCTGGATCTAGTTTCAACCATCTTCTAATCTTAGAATCTGTGATAGATCCTGAATTTGCAATAGATTTACATACCTCATCAATGCTTTCAGGGACCTTGATCTTTTCTGCCTCTACACCTTCATCTTTCTCGGTGTCCTTAATATCTTCTTTGGTCCTGATCAACTTCCTTATTCTTTTGTTTGGCCTTCTTTTCTGTGTGGCCAATTTCCTCTTGTATGTTCTAACTTTTCCTTTCTTTAAAGGTGAAGGACTTGAATCATTTGTTGTTTGGTTTCTTGTTCTTGAAGCAGTTCTATTTCTTGGCTTCTTAGTTGGTGGAGGAGGTGGTGAATTTGACTCTGTGGCCTCAGAGTCATTCTTTTCTTCACCTTCACCAATAGGTAGTTGTCCTTCGACTTCTTCCTCCTTTTCAGCTTCTTCCTCATGTTCAGTTTCTTCCTCTGTTGCCGACAATATTTTCTTGAGGTTCTTGACCATTTTGTCCTTTTTCCAAACAATTTTCTTTACAACCAGGCCAGATTTTATTCTCGATTTGGCCTCCTCATAAGTTCCAAACTTAGGTTGTTTCTTATCTACTGGTTCATTTAACAATGCATTGATTTCTTTAGATGCTTGATCAATATTTATCTCACATTCTAATTGTTGTAGCCATGCTATCCTCGGTACAATGGGCTTGATATAAGTGTGGTCTGTATCAACCATGAAACATATTTCATCTTTGAAATTTTCAGTAAGCTGTTCAGGGATCCTTACCCTCTTCTGCATTTGGTCTTTGAATACAGTAAAGTATTCATCCATAACTATTTCAAAATTGTCTCCTAGTGAGGTTATGTGTTCAATAATTTGCATGGTGACCGATTTTGTTGAATCCCATTTTATATCTCCTATAGTAGGAAATGTCTCTTGAAAGTAGAAGAAAATGCACATAATAAGTGATCCAAACTTACATGTGTTTGTCTTTGCATTCCTTATAGTCTTCAAATTCTCTTCTAACTGGTTCAATAGAAGTTCAGATAAATCCAACTGAGTTCCCTTCTTCACAATGTTATATGTTGTGTCTATTGCACCAGATGTTATGTTGTTCATCCTACTAGATTGAAAGAATTTGTAGCCTAGAACACATGCTCTGAATTTCATCAAATCATCGGTAATGGTGGATACCTTTAATCCTCTATCATCCCATTTGGATCTTGTGATCTTTTCAGTCTTAGCCTTGAGTGCGTGCTCCAGTGCTTTTACCTTTTTGGTTATAGGTTAACCAGTGACTGCATGGATAACATCTTGGGTTATCATCTTTGGTTCATCCATCCATAGTTTGTGATTGTGCATTCGGCTCAGTTTTAACCGAATCCACTCAATTTTGTAATACCTTTAGGAATAACATGGCATTAGTGATCCCTTTCACCTCTATGTTTTTATGCTCATATTTTAAAGATCCATCTTTGTTGCATAGTTTCTCATAAGCTTTTTCTACCTCTGAGTCACCAATTTTTGCAATCTTGCAGTGGATGAACGATCACACGTCTTCGATGAGCAAAACCCTAGTTGGTATTCACGACAATGCACCAGCATCGTTAGGTTGTGAAGCAACCTCAGGGTGAATCTTGTGATGTGGTTCTTCACACACTGAATTCTTAATGATTTTAAACTCATCCTTCTTGGTGTTCTTTGGTTTGGTGGTCTTTGAGGTCATTGCCATTGTTTTAGGTAAAATTAAGGCTTACTAAAAAATGCGTGAAATAGAGTTGTCAGATGTAATGTAACTTACTGTTTACACCAATAGAGATTTTTGATCTGCTTGAAGTGCTCTGTGTCAAGTTGTAGTGGCTCTGTGATCCTGTTGTTGTTTGCACAAAATTTTCTCTTGTTACTCTGCTCTGGTCATGGTAAACAATGAGACCCTTCCGTCACCTTTTTATAGTTGTTGGCCCTAAAAAGCATGTCATCAATGCTTACCTACTCCTCGGTGTGCAAAGATGGAGTTCATCGGTTAAGATGTTAACTTCCCTTTTTGGTGTTAATACAATATTTTGGGGTAGTCATTATACCTCTTTCTTTTACCGATGGGTTTCGGTGTTGCAAACACCTTGTTCACTTTGCTCAGTTACCGACAAGTTTCAATTTACACTAGAAACTTTTCTTTCTCATGTTAACCGATGCTTCTTGGTAAGTGTGGGAAGTTTTAACTTTGAGCGTATACTAATGGATTTTGGTATGTATGCCCGATAGTATAGTTATCACATATTTTAACAAGTAATACCATGATGCATCTTTACTTATGCTAATTTGGCATTTTATTAACATATTATGGAACTAATGTAAAATAATAACTTGGGGTAATGCAGTTCCATACTTTCTTGTTCTACTTAAGTGGGGGTGGTGATGTCACCAGATCTAGTGGATGGGTTGTCACCATTTGCATTTCTCAGTCCAGCTTCATCATTGTTTGAAGCTTTTCTCCACATTTTGTATCTTGCACTCTGGATGCCTTCAATGGTATTTCCATTTGGATATGTGCTGGTCTCTGTCATTCGGTCTCTACAGTCTTTCTTGAGATGACCAACTTTATGACAGTGTAAGCATGCCATTTCGGGGTTAGTCTAGCCTCTAGACTTTCTTGTCCACTGTCTCATATAGTTTGCAGCAATATGACCAAATCTTCCACAAGTTGTACAATTTTTCCAAGTGTTTTAATCCCATACATACTGGTTACCAACTCTTTTTGGTTGATAGGGAGTTTCTTGACCTTTAGGCTTCCATGCTTGCCTTTTCTTTTTCTAGCATTCAAGAGTTGTGTGCCCATTCATTTTGCAAGTAGGAACATATTTTTCAATGTAGTTTTCCTTCTTTGGTTGTTTCATCTTAGACTTACATTCATATTCTTTATGTCCTTTCTTGTTACATTTATAACAAAATCCTATGAATGAAGATGTAGATTTAGGAATACCTTTCATTTTGCCTCTGCATACATTTGATGTGTGGCCTTGCTTTCCACAGTGATTGCATGTAAGCTTTCTTGGTCTTGGATTTGCATAGACATTCTTTGGATCAACTTGATTTGATGATTCTCCATTCTCGGTAAAACCTAGACCGGTGTTGTTGTTGACTCTTCGTTGTCCTTCAAGAAAATCATCCATACTTTTATTGCTTTCTTCATCTTTCTTGATAATTTCATTATCTTGTTGTTGAATTCTTATTTCATGTTTCAACTTTTCATTTTCATCCCTTAGCTCACTGATAGCTTCTATTCTTTCAACGAGTTCAACATTTATTATGTTTGCCTCTTGACTCATAAAAATAATCTGAATTGTAATCTCATGGTGATGCTCTGTAAGTCTTTGTATTTCAGACTCTTTCTCTTCTAGCTTTTCTATAATCTTTCTTCTATCATCAATAGCTAGTGTCCTTTATTGTTCAACTTTTCTAACATTTTTCATGACATCAATAATTCTTACCATCTATGTCTCTTGACCGATTTGCAGAGATTTCACTTGTCCAGCTAGATGTTGATTGATTTTAGTTAGGCTTGTGATGCTTTATTTTGATGTATCTGATGCTTTGCTTGTAGTTGATCCTGAAGACTCAAAGAAATCCAGTATCTCTTCCTCATGATAATCTATCTCATTATAGCGAGATGCCAGAATCTTTCTTTCATCTAACAGTTGTCTCATATTGTTTCTAGCTTCTTTATACTTCTCATAGAACATTTGAATTTCTAGCTTCTTATTTTCAATATTTTTATCAAGTTTGAACTTCTCCATTGTATGATGTTTTCTGTTAAGCCTTTAAGCTTTTCCAAAGAAGAGACTTAGCTCTGATACCAATTTTTGGAATTAATGGGAAGTGTGTACTGAGAGGGGAGGGGTGAATCAGTACCTCTAAAACTTTTGTATCCTTTAATCAATTAACCTTTGTGTAATCAATTTTTTATCTAGCCATTTGATCTATACTATCTTGATGTAAGATATATCAATTCATAAACTTAACATACATGTGAACATTCATAGAAAAATTCATGAAAGTAATTGACACATAAAACAAGATATGATATCGCAGAAAACTCTTGTTAGGAAGTAAAAACTGCAGTGGGGATGGCGCCCAAAAAATCTTCACTATCAGCAGATTGGAAGGGGCCGGTTAAGGCTTACAATTTGATCACTTCTAATAATCTACCCAGTTAAGAGTATGTATGGAGACCTGTTAAAGTATAATCGGTTAAGAGCTTTCGAAACACTTTGAGTGTGCACTCGGTTAAGAGATTTATAGTTGGACTGTTAAATCCACCTTCCTTTAAAGGATTTTTGCACTTTGCTCCACTTGTTAGAATGATAGAAAATTAGAATTTGACCTGGTATGTGCAATCTCCTATTTCTTATAAAGATCCTTTTAAGTTTACATAAATAATATTATCACCTAACGTGACTGAATAATACCTCTGATTCTCAGTAGCCTCTGTTCTTGGTTCTTGCTAACCAAATTCACCTTTTGTTGTTCTGGTTCTTGAAACTTTCAATTTGATCCTTATATGTTCTCATAGGATTCATTCATCATCTTTTCTATATTCACACATGTATAATGAATGATTGCCTCATCTATTTATAAGATGGATTGACATCATCAAGTTTCATGAAAAACAATGTTAACTCTAAGATTAGGTTTACAACTTTACCTTGATCTCCTAGTCTCTGTGTTTTAAATCAGTTAGACTGATTAAAGAACTTACATTCCTATTTCTTGTCCCTAAAGAAATGGTTTTAAAAACAAATCAAGATTCTATTTTATCTGACGTGGAAGTGAGATCCACTTTTTGTGGGCTGCAATTGACTTTCAGTTTCTGACGGTCGGTTATGCTCTGAAATCAGTTGATTGTCTTTTGGGTTCCTTACTTGAACTATTCTCTTAGTTTTCTCTTTAACTATCTCTCAGGTTGTACTGTATCCTACATGTCGGGTTCCTCTGTCAGGTTCCTCTTTATCCTTTCCACTTTGCATTTTCGGTGTACACACAAGACTTTTGTCATCAGTTTTCTTTGTACTTAGCCATTTTTGGTGATCTCTTGTATCTTCATTTTCGGTTGTGCTCTTTGTCCTGTCTTTCAGTGTATGCTTACCGAAAGTTTTTTTTGCATACTAATGGAAAATTAATGTCATCAAAAAATGCGGTGCATCATCACCGGTCAACGATCTAACTGACTATTCTAAAGAACACATTTAACTATTTTCTGAAAAACCTTCTTTCACTTGAAACTTTGCCTTCCAATCATGAGAACATGATGAAATCACAACCACATCCTCATGACATATCCAAGATACACATATTATGACCAAAACATCTAAATCCAAACACTACTGACAAAAACATCAAATCATTCTTCATATGCAACATCATGTTCTTTCTGTTAAACTGTCAAGATTCAATCAATCATAACTCACTCAATGCACAAGATAAATCTTTGCGGTCATAGATATAGCATCTAGAGACATCACTTATTCTTCCTGTATGATTGAATAATCCAATTATCTCTACAACTTAGAATTCAATCTCTTGAACATAGCTTAGCATAGTAGGTACACAGTCAACCAACAAACATGAATTTGACATCAATGAAAACATCATAACATATCAACCTATCATCAGTTCAACATCACAATATACACTACATCATTTATGCCAACAAATACAATACTAAGTTCAAGGGAACAAGACCCCAAACCAAGGATCTTAACTCATAACAATTTGCAAGGGAACACAAAAGAAAAATAAAAAGATAAAGGCAAGGGAAAGCGAAGACACACAATATATGGGTTAGTACTAAAAATAGAGGCATCAAATCATCTAGTTAAAGATACCTCGATGAAAAAATGTCTTAAATACTGGTATCATATTTAGAATGATATTTCAAGAGCACATGTGGTCTTATAGGAAGAAAAAAAACACACATCAAAGATGAGACAATGCTCCATAATCAACCAACCAACAAGGTGCATTATTTTTATGGATTCACAGAAGTGAAAGAGAAAGGAAGCCCTGAAATACACATGCTAAAAAATTGTGTTATGATAGGTGATCCATGAAAAAGGAACATATTCCACTGGACAACAAGTTGTGTTATGTTGTGTGATTTGTGAGCCAAAGAGGAGGAATAGTATGAAATAGTCTAGCAAGTTGTATTATGCTAGTTCCACTCATCCCGAGAGAGAGAGAGAGAGAGAGAGAGAGAGAGAGAGAGAGAGAGAGAGAGAGAGAGAGAGAGAGAGAGAGAGAGAGAGAGAGAGAGAGAGGGAGAGAGAGAGAGAGATGGTTTAGAAAGTTGTATTATGTTAGTCAACCCATCCCAAGGATAATCCTAAGAAAATATTATTTCCCAAGAAATCATACTAAAATGATGCAAAATGATTTCCCCAAGGAAAACATTATCTCCTTAGGAATCTTCTAAATGATACAAAAGGGTGTAAAAGAGGATTTAGGAATCCGTTAAATAATAATGCACAAGGGCATAAAAGAGAATTTAAGAATCTATTAAACAATAATACACAAGGGCGTAAAAGGATCACCCCCAGGAAAGAATTATCTCCTTAGGAATCCACTTTATAATAAACAAGGAGGTTACATATATTCCCCCCTCCTTAAGATGAAAACATAAATCTATTATTACATCTTAAGGAAAAGTATAACAATGATACCCACCGTCAACACAAAGGAGATACATTTTAGGAAACAATGTACATACAACCTTTTCCAAAGAGTGAGGATTCCTTGAAGGCCAATGGAGAGACAAATGTGTAAAAATATATCTTGCAACAAGTGTAAAGGGATACTTATGAGGAAGAGATATTCTATTTTACAAGACATCTACATCCAAGAGTAGTTATTGAACAAAAATATCATCTTTGACAAAAAGAGGGGAAGGAGAACAAGAATTAACCTTTGTCCCCCTATTGCTAGATAAAAAGGGATTGTTTATGAAGGATGCCACACTTTAAGCCCCTAATTAAGGGATTTGTTTATAATGGACACACATTTACAAATGAGAAAGAGGTTGTGATCAAGGATACACACCTCTTTCATAAGAGAGAGTCCCTAATTGAACAAACAATTCCATGTATTAAAGGATGTCACATAGAATAAAAAACACCTCTCCACCAAGGAAAGTTGATCCTTAGATAATAAAATAAAAGATAGAGATAGGAATCCTTTACCCTCAAGGGTGAAGACAAGGAAAAAGAATAGCTCATTATACATCCTTAACGATAGATATTTTATAGAAGATAAACACTTATAACAAATAAGAGATTGCAATCAAGGATGTCAATCTCCTAAATAGAGAAATATCATTGTGTATAATAAACAAGTTCATGAAAGGAAGGACATAATATAAAAATATGAAAGAAACAAAGGGATAATGGATTATTTGAAAAGAGAAATAATTAAAGATAGAACCCTTGCCCAACAAATGGAAAGACAAGGAAAGGGGACCTATTATGTTTCTCACAAGGAGAGATTAAAAATGAAAACATAGAACAATGTAAAACAAAGAGCCCCCAACAATGTAAGCCACTAAGATCACATGGCGTGGAGAAACATAATACGTGAATGAAATATTGGAAAAATTAAAACCATTGAGAGAGGGTGGGGGAGAATTAGTGGTCAATAAAATTCAATCAATTAATGATTAAATAATCAAGACCAATAGAACTTAAGACATAAAATTCTACAAGACATAAACCAATAGTAACCAGACATATATCAATCCACCCATTATAAGAATCATATATGCATATCACATAACACATGTATTTGAGTGGAAAATCCTATAAGGGTAAAAAATGACTATGAAAATAAAATTTATTAAGCCTCACTCACCTTAAACCTCACTAGTTATTATTAAGGCCTCATTGGAAACCTCACTAATTATAATAAATGCCTCACTAGAAATATGAGGACTAACTCAGACTAGGAGAAGCCACTCCATATAAAATATACTATAAAGGAACAATCAAAGTTCTAAAGGTTACTCTATTTTAATGCATGACATTGATTATACTATTTTTATCTGCAACAACAATATTGAACAATGACATTTTACTTAGACATTCATTGGTAACATTGACCACAACTCTTCCATTTACAATTTTGTTATATCAAACTATCCTCTACCAGGATTTCTCAATTGATGTCATCAAAACCCTGATTAGCATCTTATATCTACAAATAGTTGATCATAATATACATTCTACAAAATAAATATATAAACATATCACTAAACACTCGTACTATCTGCAGAAGAACCATTCTCTGGTTCAATGCACACAAAACATCATTGAGAAAACTTCTTCCTATTTTAAACTTCATTGAGAAATTTGAAGAAACTATTATTTTTTGCACTAGACTGGTAACCACCCATAAAGTTCCAGTCACATAAACTAGCCAATAGTGTTTGTAAACATCTTTATTAGACAGTGCTACACAGTGTTTTTTGCTCTGTAAGATGGTTTTTTTGCTCTGATAGGGTTCATAGTCACATTGCTATTTTGAGCCC
Source organism: Thuja plicata (assembly GCA_018584345.1). Classification (NCBI taxonomy): domain Eukaryota; kingdom Viridiplantae; phylum Streptophyta; class Pinopsida; order Cupressales; family Cupressaceae; genus Thuja; species Thuja plicata. Next base: position 677,064 of record MU227771.1, read on the forward strand.
TCATGTCCTTTCATACCACATTTACTACAGGAAAAGATTTAGTATTTATGGCCCTAGCCACCATTAGTCCAGCAGTTGATACTGGTGTTGTTTTGGTGATGAATAACAACGGCGCCTCCAAGAAAGAGACCTCACAAGTTTGTGCCCAAAGTGTTCCACGAGGTATGTCTCAACCTGATATTCTTTTGTCCATTCATGAGTTTGATGATACTTGTTCTTGGCTTGAAACACATACTGTTATTGGTTACTTTTTGGGTCGCAACCCTCTTGAAAATGTTATTAAGGATTGGGTGGCGAAAGCCTGGACACCTCATGGAATCTGTCTGGATGGCATTTAGAGTCTCACCAAAGGTTTATTTTTGTTTCACTTTTCCAATCCCACTCACGTGGATTCTATTTTTTCCAAAGGAACCTAGAATATTAGGGCTTCCCATTTAGTTTTCCAGCATTGGTCTCAAGACTTTTCTGTCTCTGATGACAAGAAACTAAAAGTCCCTATGTGGGTTGAGTTTCTTGGTCTTCCTCTACCTTGTTGGCCTTTCATGCATGCCATTACACAAATGCTAGGTAGGGTTATTTGTAGTGAGCATGACCTCTTTCTCAATCCTCAGCCTCAAAAGAGGCTTTGTATTGAGGTTGATCTCTCCCGAGATCTTAAAGAATCTGTTGAGATTCAGGTTGGAGAAATCATCTTCTCTCAAAAGGTGCTTTACCTCAACCTTCCCAACACTTTTTATCATTTGTCAATCTATAGAGCATAAGATTAAGGACAACCCTTTGGGATTTCCTCAGCCCAAACCTCCTCCAAATGATTCTAGTTTGTGGCCCATTGATTCTGGTAAAAAAGAGGACACCAAGAAAGACGAATGGGTAATAGTCGGCTGCAAGAACAAGTAGGTTAAGCCTGCCACTCCAGTTTCCACTTCGTAGCCGCCACCTCCTCCTTCCATAGCTCATGCTGCTCCTCATGCTGAGAATAATACTTCTATTTCAAACCTTGGCCAGCAGGGGAAGGATAATTTTGATTCTTTTGTTGACCCTTCTTGTGTTCGTACACCCCGGGAAGCTTCTGCGATTTCTCCTCCTCCCATTTTTCACCGCTCTCGCAGCCCTGAAGGGTGTGCTGAGGCCACACGGGAGGGAATTTTAGAAAAATGCAAATTTTTTTCCATGGAGTCTCCTAGGAATAATTTCACGTATTTGTCAAATAGTTTTGCTTCCCTTGGGGATGGTGATGGTATGGACAACACTGTTTTCTCATGATGTATATCTCATGGATTGTTAGGGTTCTACAGACCTACCCAGAAAGTATTCAATCAGGGATATTCATCGTCTTCTTAGTCATTTGGATGTGTTATGCCTCCAAGAAGTTAAAATTTCTAGTTTTTGCTTGATGCTGCCAACAAAGTTATTTGGCCTAAGAGCCTTGCTCTTTGTTCTCAGCACGAAGATGGTGCAGGAGCACACCTAGGCTAACTTGCATGTTTTAGTCAATTTTGGCTTGTGCTTGACATTGGCCAAGTCAAGATAATTAGTTTTTTTTTTATACCTTAGAAGGTCATTGCAATGTGGGCTAGGTGAGTTAGTCATTAGGACTAAGGTCACCAAATTAGCCATTGTTAGTAGTTTTTAAATTCTTAGTGTTAGGAGTTTGATTTCGAGTCTTCAATGTGTCTTAAACACATCTAAGATATCATAGAGATTCCATAAGGTCATAAATGATCTTGGATCCTCGAAATGAAGAGGTTAGAGGTCCTAAAACATAGGAAGGAGGCATAATGGCAAAGATGCCAAAAGTTGCTAAAATGTTGCTATGACAATATTTACAATTATTGCAAATGTTGCATGCAACACAGTTATCTTTGGATCCCCTTATGAATAGGAAGTGGGATGTCGACTAATAGTCCCTAGAATGATGGAGATGGCATCTAATATTATCCAAGACTTGAATCTCAGGAGGAGATATATATTGTAACAAGTTTTGAATATGGAATAGAGCTCTGCAACTATGTGTTTTTCAGGAAATACGGGCATTTCATTGTGACAGTGATATCTAATGGATTGAATGCCTTATTTTAGTTGTGGATTTCTGTTTATAGAATATTTTGAAGTGTTTTTCATTAAACAAGCTAGTTGTTTAGAGATATTCTAAGGTCTGAGGTAAATTGTTTTGTGTTTTGTGTGTTCACTGGTCCTATCCTGACCAGTCAGTCGATTCATGGCTCCCACGTGAAAAATAACCATGGGATCTTCCTAAGGGTGGTTGGATATGTTAGGGGAGTCATTAGTCTATACATATGTTGGATTAGGAGTCTAGAGGATTCAAGTTTCTATTTTTAGTGCCAAGCCCTAGGTGAGCATACACTGTCTGGTTAGGGATTTGGTGATGAAACAGTAAGCATATCTTGCAGGGTAGTGAAGAACTGTACAGACTAGGTATAGTTTTAGATAGGGAATGTTCATATCTTGACATGCTAGGAGGATTGAGTTTATACCAATCCATTTGACCAAGTTTTGAGCAAGTATTCAACTAGGTTGCAGACAGTCCTAGAAATTAGGCCTATTAGCCCTATTGGACCTAGATTGTAGGAACCCTATGTACGGAGGGATTAGGAAAATAAAACCTTAAAAATATCTTGTAAAGTGATAAAGGGTATTTGGATGTGTGATTGGTTTTTCAAGTTCTTTTGGAAAGTTTTGAAATAATTGGGAAAAACACATTGTAAAAGGCTACAAGGAAATAAGCCCAATTAGGCCTCTTGAAGACAAAAACTTGGACTCAACTGAAAAAGGTTATGAGATCCCTAAAAATGGATCCAAATGGAAGTAAATGGAATGTTTCCATGATGATGATCACCCCTGCAATGAATCATGAATGCTAGAGTGGAGTTGGCACTTAGATCTTTCTAAGTGTAGTGGGAGAAGTGAAGATTTGAACTAACTAAAAGGTGTTAGTCTTTCAAGGTGAAGCACAAGGATTAGAAATATTAGAGAAGAGTTGGAAGTGGACTTAGTTAATCATATAATCCAATAAGAACCAAGAGGAGATTAGGTTCCTAGAGGAGACAAGCTAAGGTCTCTTGGATGCAGTTCTAGCAAGCCTTGGAACACTCACATCATATTGGTATCAGAGTTTGATTGTGATCAGGCTTGTGGTAAATGTTTCAGCCTACTAAATTAGTTGGAGTGAATACACCATTGGGATAAGTAGAAGACAAAACCATGGTGACTAACACTAAGTTAGCCAAAAAGGTGGATGAGTAAGAAGAAGACAACAAGTTGTTAAGAGAAAGGTTGTCTCAAACGGAGCAACTCTTGGGAGAAGTCCAAGACAAAGCTGAGAAGATGAAAGATAAGATAGATCAGAAAGAAGGAGAAGAAGCAAGGGGGAAGGGAGTGGATTTAGAAGAGGAAGTTCCAACCCTTGACCCTGTCAGTAACCAAGAACCCTTCTTTAAGGCATTGAAAGCTTTAAATGGAAAATCTTTGGAGGGTGTACCAATTTTTAGTGGACAAATGGATCTAGATTCAGTTGTGGATTGGATTGACAATATAGAGAACCATTTCAAATGTGATGGTATCACAGATGTTGAGATTGCTAAAACGCAATGCAACCAAGATCACCTGCATGCAAAGACTATTACACAGAATGAAGACAGACAGAAGAGAGAAGGATCCGAAGCTATGGCGGCTGATAGGCCAGAGAATGAAAAACCATGTTGACAGAAATGATTTCTATTAACACAATAAAGATTACAAACTGATCTCCTTCAGAAATACAAAGATGACAATCCTTATAAAGGATGTCGAAACCCTAAAAGGGCAATTGCTAGGAAATAGAAACTTTCCTAAGACTAAAGAAACTGCCTAAGTGAAACTTAAGCACTAAAGAGCAATTGCTAAATTACTCTAACACCCCCCCTTAACTGTAACTTAGGGAGAAGCAAAACTTCTAAACTACTGCAGAAAGCAGGAAAGATGGGTCCCGGCAACTAGGCCTGATCAGGTACCCAAAACATAAAGCAGAAAAGAATAGAGAAAGAAGCATCTCTGAAGCATGTCTGGAAACTCTGTCAGAAGATACTGCTGGAACCCCCACTGAAGTGCATGATCAGGTAGAGAAGACATGTGTCTGAAGAGCTGATCAATCGAAGAGGTGACCTCCA
>MU227771.1:685894-734799 GCA_018584345.1 Thuja plicata
AAGCCAAGAGGAAGTATTCTTCCTATGACCTTGAAATGTATGCATTGGTTCAGGCTTTAAGGAAATGGAGACACTATTTACTCCCCAAGGAGTTCATAGTCTACTCGGATAATCAAGCTTTAAGTTTCTTTAATTCACAAGAAAAGTTAAGCCACAAGAACATGAAGTGGGTTGAGTACCTACAAGCTTATACCTTTAATATCAAACACAAGAAAGGTGTCCTGAATAAAGTGGCAGATGCATTGTCTAGAAGAGCTCTCACAATTCAGGAAATTTAGTTGAAGAGCATGGGAATAGATCACTTCAAGGATCTATATGCTAATGATGAAGACTTTGCAGACATTTATAAGGTATGTGCTGAATTTAAGAATCAATTTCGTAGCAAGTATGCTGAATAAACTTTTCAAAGCAAACTTTTGTTTAAGGAAAATTAGTTATGTGTCCCTAGAGGGTCTATTAGGGAGAACTTAATCCAAGAAAAGCACAATGATGCATTGAGTGGTCACTTTGGGATCACTAAGACCCAAGAACTTGTTCAAAGGTTCTATTATTGGCCAAGGATGAATCTTGATGTTAGGAGGTATGTGGAAAGTTGCATTGTATGTCAAAGAGAAAAAGGTACTTCTTCAAATGTAGGCCTTTATCAGCCACTACCTATTCCCCCTAGGCCATGGGAATGCTTGAGCATGGATTTTTTAGTTGGGTTACCCAAGACAAAACAAGGCATGGATAGTGTTTTTGTAGTTGTGGATAGATTCAGCAAGATGGCTCATGTTGTGCCATGCAAGACCACTAATGATGTCAGCCAAATAGCCTCTCTCTTCTTCAAAGAGATAGTAAGAATCCATGGGTTGCCTATGATCATATTGTCAGATAGAGACACTAAATTTATGAGTCATTTTTGGAAGAATCTTTGGCAAAGATTGGGCACTAATTTATCCTTTGGGTCTACATACCATCCCCAAACTAATGGTCAGACCGAAGTGGTGAATAGGAACCTTGGAAATCTATTAAGGTGCTTGACCAAGGAATATGGTCAACAATGGGATCAGTTGATTGGGCAAGATGAGTATGCCTACAATGACACCATCAACTGGTCAACAGGGAAGAGCCCCTTTGGGATAGTATATGGATTTCATCCTAGAGGAGTCTATGAGTTGAGAGACTTGAGGGAAGGAGTCAAGGCAAGTGGATATGTAGATGATTTTGCCTATGCAATGCAAGAGATACATGATACATTCTAGAAAAATTTGACAGAGAAAACCTTGAAACATAAAACCTAGGTTGATGAGAGTAGGAGAATAGTTCAGTTCAATGTGGGTGACATGGTCATGGTGCATCTTAAAAAATCAAGACTTCAAAAGGGAGTCCCTCACAAGTTGCAAATGATAAGGATAGGTCCCTATCCTATCTTAGCTAAGTATGGTGATAATGCATTCATTGTTGAGCTCCTGGAAGACAGTGGATTGTCACATATTTTCAATATTGCAGACTTAGTCCATTACAAACGACCACAACAAGACATGGATCAGATTATCAAGGAAGTGATCAAAGATGTGGAAGATCTCCAATTATCCCCTACTACAGTCACATGAGTTGACAGTGTATTGGATACTAGAATCTACAAGAAGACTAGAACCAAAGAATACAAAGAACACTTGATAAAGAAGCATGGTCAAACCAATGCTGATGTAGTATGGGTAAGATAATTAGAGTTCAAGAAGATGCGGATTGATCCAAGCATCCTCAATCCAAGGGTGGATTGAACTTTTTGTTTTGGGGAGGATGGTGCAGGAGCACACCTAGGCTAACCTCCATGTTTTAGTCATATTTGGCTTATACTTGACATTGGCCAAGTCAAGATAGTTATTTTTGTTTTTAGACCTTAGAAGGTCATTGCAATGTGGGCTAGGTGAGTTATTCATTAGGACTAAGGTCACCAAATTAGCCATTGTTAGTAATTTTTAAATTCTCAGTGTTAGGAGTTTGAGTTAGAGTCTTTAATGTATCTTAAACACACCTAGGATGGCATAGAGACACCATAAGGTAATAAATGATATTGGATCCTCAAAATGAAGAGGTTAGAGGTCCTAAAACTCAAGAAGGAGGCATAATGGAAAAGATGCCAAAAGTTGCTAAAATGTTGCTATGACAACATTTGCAATTATTGCAAATGTTGCATGCAACCCGGTTATCTTTGGATCCCCTTATGAATAGGAAGTGGGATGTCGACTAACAGTCCCTGGAATGATGGAGATGACATCTAATGTTACCCAAGACTTGAATCTCAGGAGGAGATATACATTGTAACAAGTTTTGAATATGGAATAGAGCTTTGCAACTCTGTGTTTTCAGGAAATCCGAGAATTTCATTGTGACAGTGATATCTAATGGATTGAATGCCTTAGTTTAGTTGTGGATTTGTGTTCATAGGATATTTTGAAGTGTTTTCATTAAGAAAGCTAGTTGTTTATAGATATTCTAAGGTCTGAGGTATATTATTTTGTGTTTTGTGTGTTCATTGGTCCTATCCTGACCAGTCAGTCGATTCATGGCTCCCCCATGAAAAATAACCATGGGATCTTCCTAAAGGTGATTGGATATGTTATGGGATTCATATACCTCAAGTTGCTATTTTTAGTGCCAAGCCCTAGGTGAGCATACACTGTCTGGTTAGGGATTTGGTGATAAAACAATAAGCATATCTTGCAGGGTAGTGAAGCATTGTACGGAATAGGTACAGTTTCAAATAGGGAATGGTCATATCTTGACATGCTAGGAGGATTGAGTTCATACCAATCCATTTGACCAAGTTTTGAGCAAGTTTTCAACTAGGTTGCAGACAGTCCTAGAAATTAGGCCTATTAGCCCTATTGGACCTAGATTGTAGGAGCCCTATGTACGGAAAAATTAGGAAACTAAAACCTTCAAAATATCTTGTAAAGTGATAAAGGGTATCTAGATGTGTGATTGGTTTTTCAAGTTCTTTGGGAAAGTTTTGAAATAATTTGGAAAAACACACTGTAAAAGGCTACAAGGAAATAAGCCCAATTAGGCCTCTTGAAGACAAAAACTTGGACTTGACTGAAAATGGTTATGAGATCCCTCAAAATGGATCCAAATGGAAGTAAATGGAATGTTTCCATGATGATGATCACCCCTGTAATGAATCATGAATGCTATAGTGGAGTTGGCACTTAGATCTTTCTAAGTGTAGTGGGAGAAGTGAAGATTTGAACTAACTAAAAGGTGTTAGTCTTTCAAGGTGAAGCACAAGGATTAGAATTCTTAGAGAAGAGTTGGAATTGGAATTAGTTAATCATCTAAGCCAATTAGGACCTAAAGGAGACAAGCTAAGGTCTCTTGGATGCAGTACTAGCAAGCCTTGAAACACTCACATCAGAAGATGGTCGAGGTGGAGTTGTTAATATCCTCTCTCGTCAGTGGCATTATTTTTAATCAATCATGGCTCAGATCCCATGAAAAGATCTATTTGGGAAACTTTCATTATTAAAAATCATTCTTTTGGCATAGTTAATGTTTATGCTCCCAATGATGTTGTTGAGTGATCTCACCTTTGGCGTTGGCTTGTGGATTCTTTGCCACTTGCAACTTGTCTTTTTTGTGGTGACTTTAATATGGTTGAAGTGGCCTCTGAAAAAGATAGCATTTTTCCTTTTTGATGGACAGCTAGTGAATGTGAAGCCTGGTATTACATGCGTAATAAATTGGGCCTTTTTTATCCCAATCTTGGTCATCACCAACCTGATGGAGTTTGGCACATGTGATCTGATTTTAGATCTTCTTCTAACAGAATTCATAAACGGCTTGATCATGCCATGATTACAGCCCAAATTTTTTTCACTTTTTCCAAAAAACATGCCTTGTCGGTTACTCCTCTTGTTGATGTGACCTTGTTAGATCACTTCCCTATTCAATTTAATATTATTTGGAAGAAATCTAAGGCTTGAACTCCCACCACTCAGTTCTTCTTTAATAATTTTATCCTCAACCGCATGCCTCCATGATGTCCCACATTCATCAGGTTTGGAACCTTGAACCTCGGCCATCGCAATTTTCTGGCTGGATTCAATGGTGGAATGATGCCATCCATTGTACGACATGCTTTCTGCACATTTATGATAGACAACTTGTCATCTACCATCGTTGATCCTATGATGCCAACACCAAAGATATTTGTGTTTCCACAGAGGCCTTAGCTCTTGATCCTTTCAATCAAGGCTTGCAACATCACCTTGCCCAGCAGTGTCAGCAGAAACAAGTTGCAGACAATTATGCTGCCAGAGGTGCTTAGATAAAAGCTTGACTGCACTGGTTAAAGGTCAGAGATCAAGCATCTAAATATTTTTTTGTGTCTCTCCATGCACATCACACAAATGTGGGCATAACTAGGATCAAAGAAGTTCAATTCCTACTCACAGAGCTTCTTAATATTCTGTAGGCCTTTGTTTGACATTATGAACAAGTTTTTTCCACTCAGGGATCTTCTCCTACCAGCACTCAAGCTCTTGCAGATTTCATAGTTGTTGTGCCTCAATGTGTTTCTCCATCCTAGCGAGCTTTCTATGATCATCTTCTTATCTTGCAAGATCTTCGGGAAGTTGTCTTTGCCATGGCTGATGATAAGGCTCCAGGTTGTGATGGTTTTCCCTATGAGTTTTATAAAACACTTTGGGATGTCATTGGTCCTGATTTACACCAGGTCTACCTTGAAGCATATAATTCCCACTCTATGGGGGAAATTATCAATAAAGGAAACATTAAATTCATTCCCAAGACTGGGGATCCTGAGGATATTTGCAACAAGCGACCTATAACCTTGCTCAATGTTTCATACAAGATCATCACTAAGGCTCTAGATCTCAAGATCTGCCACATCCTTCCTCAAATTGTTCATCCTGAGAAAACTGGATTTATCAAATCAAGATATATTCTTGATAATATTATAGTAGTTTGGGACGGTATGGAATGGGCTCATAAGTCTCAATAGAAAACCCTTTTTCTTAAAATTGAATTTTCTAAAGCTTATGACTGCATTGAATGGCCTTTTATTATTGCTATGCTTCACACTCTGGGTTTTGGCCCCAGATTTCTTCAATCTATGCATATTATTTTTAGGGATGCCTCTGCTTACATCACCATTAATAGCAGACAATCTTCCACCTTTGTGCTCTTTAGATCCATTCAGCAAGGATGTCCTCTTGCTCCTGCCTTATATGTTCTAGCAGCTGAAGGCTTATGCTATTTGTTATCTCATTCAATCTCTTTGGGCCATGTTTTTGGGATTGCTTTACCTAATTCCACTCAGCAGTTGGTCAATGTTTATTTTGCCGATGATTCCTTTCTCACTCTTGAAGAGGATGAAGAGAATATCAACGCAGCCTTGCAGTGTTTAGACACTTTTTATCTAGCCTCTGGTTTAGCCATTCAGTGGCATACAATCTTGTGTTACAGGTAGTCTTCGCTTCCTGATCCGCCCTAGTTTTCTCATTTTGGTTGGTCCAAGATTTAGCATGGGGAAATTTTTTGTTTCCTTGGCATTCCTTTTGCTTTTCAATCTACTTCTACTGAACTATGGAATGTTGTGCTAGATAAAATTGAAAAAAACCTTACCTATTGGATTACCAAGCCACTCTTGCTCACTGGGAAGTTTTAGATCTTCTCCAAGGTCTTGGCTGCTACGCATGTTTACTATTCTTCTTGTTGGGATCCTTAAAAGGCTTCCTACAAGAAGCTCAAAAAATTATTGAGGGATTTCCTTTGTGCCTCTGGTGCAGATCAGCATGGCTTTCACAGAGTTGCTTGGGAATTTTTTTGTCTCCCTAAGGTCTCTGGTGGGCTTGGCTTACTTGATACTCAGAAACAAGGCTTGGCCCTTTGTGCAAAATGGGTTGTGCGCTGTCTCACAAGCAATGAGGCTTGGAAAATTCTTCTTCATCACTGCATTTCTTCCAAGTATCCCTTGCACAAACCAGCTTGGAAAGGGATTGGTTTTCAAACCCTTCTATTTATGAAGCACCCAGTTCAAATCCAAGGTACTTTTATTGTCAAAATTATTTGGAGATCCTGGGAAGTTGTCAAACTTTGGCTTCACTAGGTTGGCAATGGCTTCCGAGATGAGCTCTCTTTCAATTAGCAAAACATTTGGTGGTTCCCACTTTTTTCTCAACAAGGGTTTCCTCTGGCCAAAATCCAGGGGATGAGTGCTTTATGTTTTCACAAATGGGGCATTCAAATGCCCAAGGATTTGTTTTCTAGAGCCACCATGATTCTCCACTCTTGGGATGATCTCCGGGTTCAATTCCAACTCACTCATCCAGATCGTCAGACTTTTGACTTGCTTGTCTCTATCATTCCATCGCATCTCCTGCACAAACTTGGCATTCAGTCAATTAAACCTTGGTGGAAAGATTGGAAATGGTACCTTGATATGCTATTTACCAACTACAGACCCAAACTTGGGTATTCTTGGCTTGTGCCTCATTTTCCTAAGATTGATTCTCTCAATCATTGTCAGCATCTTTCTTCTTCCTAGAAGACTCTGAGCTGGCGTTTCCGCACTATTTGGGATGCTATCATTGAACCCCAAATTTCTCATTTTTCTTGGTGTCTTCTCTAGCAGGGTTTACCCTTGGGAGCTTGACTTTGACACTTAGGTGTTCCTTATCCTAAATGCCCATTATGTGGGCATTCGAAAACCATTATGCATTTTTTTTGGTTCTATTATCGGGCTCAGAACTATTGGAGATGGATTCATAGTTTTTTAATGCCATTTCGGCCTGAGCCTTTCTCTTGGCATATGGCTCTCCTTGGGGACTCACCCAGAATGTCTTCCTAGTATACCTAGATTTGGCATGCTTTCAGGATGGAGATTTTTTTTCCTTATGGAAAGACCATAATGTTGTTATTTTTACTCGCACCTTTCTGGATATTAATGTTTCTCTTTATGGTAAGGTATGTTTATGTAATAATGTCATGATGCAGATCCAAGTACAAGTTGACAAGGTGTCCCTTGAGTTTGCCCAATTGTAGGAGTTGTTGCAGCATTGGGGTAATTCCTAGTGTACTATAGCATGGGTGCCACCAGATTCTCTCTCTACTGACTGTATGCCACCCCAGGGCCTGCGTCATAGCTGGAGTGCTTTAGCAAGGTGCTCCAGAATGCCACACTCTTGGCATCACCACTCTGACTCTCCTCCTAATAGGAGGGCCTCAGCTACTGGCTAGCCTCCTTTTCTTATCTCTACTACTGCTCGGTTGTCGGCCACTATTTCTGTGTGGCCTCCTGCCACTTCTGATAAAATCCCCCACTTTTCTATCTCCATCTCTCCTAGGTGAGAGGAAGGAGAACTAAAGAAAGACAAAGAAGAAGATGATGGGTGGTCGCTTCCCAACCAGACCCCTGGGCCCAATGTTTGGGGCAGTCCAGATGATAAAGATCCTCCTCCCTCTTCTGCTACTGCTCTCACAGCTTGAGGGCATTTCTTATATGTTTTTTAGATGAATAACTCTATGATTCTCGCATGATGCCGTGTGACTCTTTACAGGGTGATTTTTTATCCCCTGGTCCTTTTTTGTGAATATTGTACTTTTTTCTATATATTAATAGTATAGGCCTCTATTCATTAAAAAACATCTTTATTCCCGCGTATGTAAAATATTGAATATCAACTTTTAGCATGACATTAGAGATTACTTTACTATTATTACTTTAACGTTGAAAATTGTTAACATTCAATATTATTCTACTAATAGTAATCTTTAAATTTTTTATCATTGGGAACTTAGCTCCTATCGCCGTGATGATAGGATACATAATTTTTTTTTTAAACCTCAAATATTAAACTCTAACAAACTTATTTTTATTACAACTTAAAGGGAAGTCATCACTAATATATGAAGTGAATCTTAATAATTATCAACTCTTTTGAAAATAACATATTGATACTAAAGAAGATAAGGAGTTGGAAAAAATGAACGATTCTGCTGATCAGATGCAGATAATGGTGGTCCAGGTTGAGGACCTGATGAAAATTATCTAGCTGTCCTTTTTTTTGTTGTCCTATATTTTTGTTGCGATGTCTTGTTATGTTTTGTATTTTGGTAGTTTTTTTATGTTTCCTTTATGCTTTTGGTCCTGGGTGCTATGGCACAGACTCTTTAATTCTTTTAATGGTTTATCTTTAAGATCTTTGTAAAGGTTGTGGGTCCTTCAAACCCTATTTTTACTTAATCAAAACATATTGCTTCAACTTTTTTGTTCACCAAAGACTAACTCAACTTGTCTTGAAATGTAAAACCTCTTTTGCACTTGTTACCTATGAATGCCTTAGTACCAATCTTGATCAAGTTATTATTTCAAATGAGTAGAATAAATGTTCATTAGAGGATTTTTATATGTAATCTCTTGAACAATTTCACATTAAAATTCTTTAGTATAGTACCTAAACAAATAGAAAATCTATGACAATGGTACTCACCATTTGACATTAATGACAAACATATGATAATAGGAAATGCTAAGGCTCTATGTTTATAGTACCACTATCGATAATTTTTTTCATTTGTATGTGGAGTTCATGATTTTTCTTAGGGAAGAAATGAGTGATCAAGTCTTGAAAAGGGTTGTGAACAATATTTTCTAGATTTATAATTCCTAAGTGTTTTGTAACATGTTGTGAGGAAAGAGGCTATAGAGGTATGTATTTCATCTTTCCAATATTTTTTTTACTATAGCCTTTCTTAGGAAGCATGTTATATACCACTTTATAATATGTAATATCTAATTTGGAAGGTGAAAATTTTTCATCATGAGGTTAATGGAAAGGTTTTGTGTAGGGATGGATAGTAGGAGAATTTATCTCTATAGAGAGATGCTTAACCCTTTCATAATTACACAAATCTATTTTAGTATGTTAGGAAGAAGTGTTCTCATCTAGGTATTCATATTCACTCTATTCTATGTTAGGAGATAGATCATGAATGAAATATATAACATCATATTGTCTCAAAGTATATTTATGGTTATGAAAATTTGTAGGAGAGTAAAGAATATCTAGAGTGATGGGTGTACTAATATTGTGATGTTTGGCATGTTCCTCTTGTACAAAATTATTTTTGTGAGGTTAGGATCGGTTGCAACTCTTGAATGTTTCATCTCTATTGAAAGATCATTAATAGAAGCATGAATGTTTTCCTCATTGGAAAATAATACCCTAGGAAAGGTACAGGTTTTATTCATCAATGCTTCCTTTGTAGGAGATGTTTCATTTAGGTGTAGTAAAGGTAAAGTATCCTCAAGAGAGATAATATCATTCTCTTATTTCAAAATATCCTTGTGAGGAAGAGGATCTTTAGGAGAGGGAAAAACATAACTCATCAAGGTCTCATCTATAGATTGAATAAAAATGATTGATATAGAAAGTGGGGTATCATTAGGAGAAATATATATGATATCATCCTCTTGCATTAGATTATTTTCATAGGGGAAGTTCTTTTTAAGTGAAATATCATCATTGTTTTCATAAGTCCTTTCCTTAGGAGGGAGATCCTTAAAAGAAGTGTTGATAATGTCTTCTTGCACCAAAATTTCCTCATGGATATGGGGGTGTTTAGAAGAGGGATAAAGTGATAAAAGGGATGCTAAACCAAGATCACCTTTACTTAATATATGCATCATGAAACTAATCTAATTGAAAATAAGAACAATTTTTCTTTCTCAAATGAAAGTATATGTCAAATGCCTAAAATAAGAGATAAAAAGGTGAAATGATTGTGTCTTTTTACAAATGCAAGTAAATTTGACAATGTCATGCAAAAATTAGATCTAAGACTAAAATTTATAAATATGTAAGAAGAGTTAGGCTCACCAAAATTTAATGTATAAATAGGGTTCACTAGCTTGTTCGGACAAACTATGAAGCTTAGACCTATCTTCTCCTACATTGGAAGGAAGATGATCCACTGGGTGCAAGTGGTAAGTGGATGCAATGATTCTTCACTGTTATGGAAGATGACTATGCAATTGAAATAGAAAAATTCATGATGAAAATAGAAATGCAAGACCTAGGGATAGATAGAGAGAGAAAGAATTTTTCTACAAACAAAGATAATTAATAGTATGAGAACCAAATATGATGCCAGATCTATAAATCCATAAAAAAAACTAACATGTGATTGAAATTTCTATGTAGAATGGCATGAATGGGGTGACTTGGCTTGCCTGAGACCACGAGAGGCACCTTAGTCCCAAAAAATTCTAATGAAACTTTTTCCACCCATAACCACCTGTTAGATCTTTTTGTAACTCTTTCTATAAATTTTCCACCTATCACCTACACACATAAAATGGGAAAATTTTCAGGAGAAAAGGGTTTTCCTTAGTCAAATCCCTATATATAAATTAACCTTGGAATCAAATTGAAATGCTTGAAATAAGGAATTGTGATGTGTTGGAGATTTTCCTTTGTACAAATAGTTGATTGTATATTTGTCATTGATGACAACATATAGTATACAACAGTGATCTATATTTAATTAGCAGTATGGATATGTTGGAGCCTTGCGCGGTTATTTGTATGTTGTAGACATATTTATTATGCTATGATCATATACAAAAATTCAATAGTGTAGTTAAATTTGAGTTATGTTGATTTGTTTACCAGCTACAATTTCAGATGATTGTTATTAAGAGCCGACAATAATTTCATTGTTTCTTCTGTTGTGCCTATCTTTGGGATATGCGTGTTTGGATTCATGTTTAGTTATGAGTTAAGAATTTTAACCAAATACACTTAACGTGTTTCATCTGAAGTGTGATGTTTGAGTTATTTTGGTAGAGCCAACTGTGTGAAGTGATGTGTCTATTCATTTTGAGTTGCACAGTTATAATTATGTTGCATGCTTAGTTTAGCCGACAAGAAAGTTGTTGAAAGGCTTCCTACAGCCGACACAATCATATCTTTTGAGGAAGATACTTATAGTAGTTCATTTTGTGATCACCAAGTGAAAGAGGATGAAAAGAAAAAGAAGAGACAAGTCATGAAAGTTAAACAAAGAAAAATGTCTGATGTATTAGAAGTAAAGCTACATCATTCATCAGTTAAAGATCTATGTGAAGAAGCAGAAAGATTATACAAGTCACTGGAACTGATCAAGACAACATGTCTACTTAAACAATTCAAATATCATATATAGTGTATATTTTTTGTATAGAAGGTTGCAGCCTTCATCATTTAAGCAGTGTGCTATTGGATAGTGTGTCCTCACCCCTAATAGGGTTATTTGTAAAAGACTCCTAACAGGGTTCGACCCTTGACCAAGTCATTGTACTTATTGCATTGTAAAGATCAACTCCTAACAGGGTTGTAAGAGATTTTAACAAGGATCATTATACTCTAGTGCAGTTCTTTGTGGGTGCTAATTGCCACTGGGGTTTTTAGCTATTTTGGTTTCCCCGTAACCAAAATTATGGTGTTCTATTCTGTGTTATCTTGTTGTATTTATGCTTAATGTTATTTTGTACTTAATTGGAGAAAATAATTGAAACTAGTAGATAAATGATTCACCCCCCTCTTAGTTATCTCTTGGGATTAATCCTAACAATTGGTATCAGAGCCAAGTGCCTTTGAGAGAAAGCCTAATAGCTTAAGGTAGATCAAATGGCATACTTTAGAAAAGAGAGTCTTAAGTTTGATGGAGAGAATTATCTCTACAGGAAGAAAGAATGATAACACACCTATAGTGCGTTGGTTTTGAGATCTATGAGGTAGCTACTCATGCAATTGATGTTCCTACTTGGAAAGATCTTGCAGAAGAAGATTCTACTATTAAACAAAAGGAAGTATTCACCCAAAATGCAATTGCCAAAAAAGCCCTTATAAGTGCCTTATCTGAGAGTGAATTTTCTGAGATTAAGAAGGTAGATAAAGCCTATTCAATAAGGAAGTACCTAGAAGACATGTTTGAATGAGACATCCAAGCAAATAATGCACGTAGAAAGACATGGAAGAAGAGATACAAAATTTAGAGATGCTACCTAAATAAAACATCAGAGCTTACAATCAGAGGATTAATGAAGCAGTTTTAGGAATCAGAAACAATGGTGGAGAAATTTTAGAGGAAGACATAATGGAAAAATTGATGACTACATTGACAACAGATTATGAGAGCAAGATAAACATCTTGGATGAGACTATGCAATTTTCAAAAGACTTCAAAAGAGAAACCTTGATCAGCAAAATTTCAGCATTTGAGATATCAAGATTGAAGACAGAACCTAAAATTGAAACAACCTTCAAAGCCTTAGTCCATGGTAAGAAATCTATGAGCACTTCTAGTAATATTGAGAAAGAGGAAGTGGATAAAGAATTAGAAGAAATAATTTCTATGATCGCTAAGAAAGAAAGGAAAAGGAAAATATGAAGGACAATTACCATTCAAATGTTTTTCATGTAACAAAGTTGGTCATTTTGCATCCAAGTGTCCTACAAGAGTCAAGAAGTTCAAAATAGATTACAAGCCTAAACATACAAATGAATTCTACTATGCTGAAGATGGTGTGATTGATGATGATTCACGAGAAGATGAAATTGGATTCATTTCAATTGAAGATATTGAAAGAATGTTTGATGAAATGGAAATTGAAGATGAAAAGAAAGCATGAGAATTGGCATTAGTTTCCCAAGCAGACATCAGAATAGGCTGGATCATTGACAACGGGTGTTCACATCACATGACAGGAGACAAAGATAGATTTGTACATTTGGATAAGTAAAAAGGTGGCATGGTTATATTTGGATATAAAACTCCTAAACCTATCATAGGTAGAGGATCAATCACTATAGATGGAAAGAAAAAAATAGATGATGTTCGGTATGTTGATGATTTACATCATAACTTACCAAGTGTTGGATAGTTTCTCGATAAAGGATATCAGTTGGAATTCAAAAACAAAAAGTGCATCACTAATAACAAAGACGAAGACTTGATTGCATCAGGTTCAAAGACTAAAGGTAATGTCTTTCAGGTAAACTCTGAAGTAAGTTGTTTTGTTGCAAAAGTGGATGAAAGTTATTTATGGCACAAAAGACTTTGTCATATCAATTTTGACAACATGGTAAAGATAAGTAATGTAAAGGCAGTAAGAGACCTTCCTAGTATTGCAAGACCAATTGATACTATGTGCAGAGAATGTGTGATGGGAAAGCATGTGAGGAACTCATTCAGAAGCAAACAGAACCTCGCAAAGAACAAATTAGATTTAGTGCATACAGACGTATGTGGACCTACTCAAACAAGATCATACTATGGTGAAAGGTATTTTATTTTGTTTGTTGATGATTTCTCCAGAATGATGTGGGTTACCTTCTTGAAAGATATATCTGAAGCTTTTGAGAAGTACAAAATATTCAAAGCTAAAGTTGAAAATGAGTCTGGATTAAAGATAAAGTGTCTAAGATCTGATAGAGGAGGAGAATTCACCTTTGACAAGTTTCTTGAGTACTACAAAGAACATGGGATCAAAAGATAGCTAAGTGCACCTAGAACCCCTCAATAGAATGGAATTGTAGAAAGGATAAACATGATCATACTTGACACAACGCGCACTATCATGACTGAAAGAAAAGTTGTGCACACCTTTTGGGGAGAAGCAGTCAATACAATAATCTATACTATCAACAGAATTCAACTAAGACCAGGTGCAGACAAGACACCTTATGAACTTTGGTTTGGTAATGTGCCTACACTAAATTACTTCAGAATCTTTGGAAGAAAGTGTTACATCAAGAGAGATGATGGTGTTGGTAAGTTTGATGCTAGAAGCGATGAAGGTATTTTTCTTGGTTACTCTACTAAGAGAAAAGGTTACAGATCTTTTAATTTGAGGTTGAAGAAAATCATTGAAATTGCACATGTGAAGATTGATGAGAAGTTCATGATTCAAGAGAGATTCTGTGATTATGCACCTATGATTGAAGATGAACCTAGACCTATCAGTAAAGAAATAGTTATTGAAGAAATGTTTGACTGTATTGATGCATCATGCAATAACCCTAAACCAAGTCAAAAAGAATCACAGATTACAGATTAGAGTGTCACACCTAAAATTCCAAAATACACATCTAGATAACATTCAAAAGAAGATATCATTGGAGATCAGAGAAGTAAAGTTTTGACAAGATCTAAAGCAAAAAGTTTCAACATTGATGAAGAGGTATATTTACTTTCACAAATTGAACCCTTAAGTGTTGAAGATGCTTGTAATGACTCAGATTGGAAAAATGCAATGCAAGAAGAATTAGATCAGATAATTAAGAATGACACATGGGAATTGGTCCCTAGATCTTGTGACAAAAATGTGATTGGAACTAAGTGGATATTCATAAACAAAATGAATGAAGATGGTACAGTGATAAGAAAAAAAGCAAGACTGGTATGTTAAGGATATGCGCAAAGAGAAGGAATTGACTACTCTAATACATTTGCCCCTGTGAGAAGACTAGAAGCTATTAAATTGTTTTTATATTATGCAACATACAAGAACTTTAAAGTATATCAGATGGATGTCAAGTCAGCATTTTTGAACGATGACTTGAAGGAAAATTTTTTCATAGAGCAACTTGAAGGATTTAATTTATCAGACAAACCAGACATGGTATGCAGACTAAAGAAAGCCCTCTATGGACTCAAACAGGCCCCAAGAGCATGGTATGAGAGAGTTGATGGCTACTGGACAAAGATAGGATTCAATAAGGGAGCAGCAGACTGTAACTTATTCATAAGAGAGACACCTGAAGGATTATTACTTGTTGCTATTTTTGGAGGTAATGACAAGCTTAGTGCAGAATTTGCTAAAGAGATGCAGAGAGAGTTTGAAATGAGCATAATTGGACCTATAAAATACTCTTTGGGATTAAATGTAAAACAGGCAGACAAAGGTATATTCATAAATCAGTCTAAATATGTGAAGGAGATATTGAAGACATTCAAGATGGAAGATTGCAAACCAGTAAGCACCCCTATGATAAGAGGAAGAAAGCTTTCTAAAAATGATGACTCTACAACAGTTGAAAAAACACTATACAAGTCTATGATTGGAAAACTCATATATCTCACTCAATCTAGACCAGATATTTCTAATGCAGTTGGCATTTTTGGAAGATTTGCAACTGAACCAAAACAAAATCACTTAATGGCAATAAAAAGAATACTGAGATATTTAAAAGGGACTATAGCCTATGGTTTATGGTATCCTAACTCAGAAAATGTAGAACTTAATGTGTATAGAGATGCAGATTGGGCAGGTTGTGTTGATGACAGAAAGAGTACCTTAGAAGGAGGAGTATTTCTTGGAGTCGGGTTGGTTACTTGGACAAGCAAGATGCAAAACTGTATATCTCAGTCAACAATAAAAGCTGAGTATGTAGCAGCAGCATTAAATTGTTCCACAATGGTTTGGATCAAGCAGATGATTAAAGACTTTGGAATTAAGATTAATTATCCTATTGTTATTCAATGTGACAACACTAGCACTATTAATATGTCAAAGAACCCTGTGATGCATGCAAAGAAAAAACACAGAAATAAAATATCATTTTCTAAGAGAAACAGTTGCAGAGAGAGAAGTGAATTTGGATTATGTGAGCACCAAAGACCAGTTGGCAGATACATTTAAGAAACCTTTATCAAAAGATACTTTTGAGTATCTCAGGAAGAAGCTGGGAGTAATTCCCTTTCCTGGGTTTGATTAGAATTTTCAGCAAGTGCATCGGTCCTTGGTGATTGATGATTGGTTGACTGCTCTACTTCAGAAGTAGTACCTATGCTTATTTGTATTTGGCATGCTTTTCCATTGATGTCAAAGGGAGAGTATATAGTAAGGGGGAGCATATACTCTAGGGGAGTATATAGTCATGAAAATAAAAACACGGTAAAAAGAGATGCAGCAGTTAAGAGGAACTTTTGATGAGGATATTGATGGTGTTTTTCATATCATATGTTGCCATCAATGTCAAAAAAGGAGATTGTTGGAGATTTTCCTTTGTGCAAATTAGTTGACTGTATGATTGTCATTGATGATAACATATAGTATACAATAGTGATCTGTATTCAATTATCAGTATGGATATGTTGGAGCCTTGCGTGATTATTTGTATGTTGTAGACATATTTATTATGCTATGTTCATACACACAGATTTAGTAGTGCAGTTAAAGTTGAGTTATGTTGATCTGTTTACCAACTACAATTTCAGATGATTGTTATTAAGAGCTGATAGTAATTTCATTATTTCTTCTGTTGCACCTATCTTTGGGATATGCGTGTTCAGATTCATGTTTAGTTATGAGTTAAGAATGTTTAACCAAAGACACTTAATGTGTTTCATCTGAAGTGTGAAGTTTGAGTTATTTTGGTGGAGCCGACTGTGTGAAGCGATGCATCTATTCATTTTGAGTTGTGTGGTTCTAATTATGTTGCATGCTTAGTTTAGCCAACAAGAAAGTTGTTGAAAGGCCTCCTACAACTGACACAATTATATCTTTTAAGGAATATACTTATAGTAGTTCATTTTGTGATCTCCAAGTGAAAGAGGGTGAAAAGAAAAAGAAGAGGCAAGGCGTGACATTTGAACAGAGCAGAATGTCTTATGTATTAGAATAGTAAAGATACATCATTCATCAGTTAAACATCTATGTGAAGAAACATAAATATTATACAAGTCACTAGAACTAATCAAGACAGCAGGTCTACTTAAACAGTTCAAATATCAGAGATAGTGTATATCTGTTGTACAGAAGGTTGCATCCTTCATCATTTAAGTAGTGTGCTATTGGATAATGTGTCCTCACCCCTAATAGGGTTATTTGTAAAAGAATCCTAACAGGGTCTAACCCTTGACCAGGTCACTATACTTATTGCATTGTAAAGATCAAATCCTAACAGGGTTGTAAGATCTTCTAACAAGGATCATTATACTCTAGTGCAGTTATTTGTGGGTGTTAATTCCCACCGGGGTTTTTACCTATTTTGGTCACTGTTCTATTTTGTGTTATCTTGTTGTATTTATGCTTAATTTTATTATGTACTTAATTGGAGAAAAGAATTGAAACTAGTAGATAACTTATTCACCGCCCCTTCTCAGTTATCTCTGGTGCTATGATCAATGGGTATATCTCTGTCTGCACTGTCTTTTATACTTAGCCAGATTCTGATCTTCAAATTTTATGAATTGACTATCAAAACTTCATATGACTTTGTTTTCATAATGACAACACTGTGGAAAATGAGGCCACACATCAAATATTTGCAGGACTGAAATAAAAGGTATTCCTAAATCCACACCTTCATTCATAGGAAATTGTTATAAATGTAACAAGAAAGGACATAAAGCATATGAATGTAAATCTAAGGTGAAACAACCAAAGAAGGAAACCTACATGGAAAAATATAGTCCTACTTGAAAAATGCATGGGCACACATTTCTTGAATGCAGGAAGAAGAAAAGGCAAGCATGGAAGCCTAAAGAACAAGAAAATGCTTATCAACTGAAAAGAGTCGGTAACTCATATGTTTGGGATTAAAACACATGGACAAACTAAAAAACATGTGGTAAATATGGACACAGCTACAAACAGAACAAGAAAATGGATGAGAAAGTCTAGGAGCTGGACTAACCCAGGAATGGCATGCTTACACTGTCATAAAGTTGGTCATCTAAGAAAGGACTGTAGAGACCAAGTGATAGAGAAAAGCACTTTTTCCAATGGAAATTCCATTAAAGACATCAGGAAGATGAGAAAAAAAATGTGGAGGAAAGCTACAAACACTGATGATGATGGACCAAGCAATGCAATTGGCGACACCTTATCCAATGGATTTGGTGACATCATCACCCCCACCTAAGATGAACAAGTAAGTATGGAACTGCACTATACTAAGTTATAATTTACATCAGTTCCATTATTCATAGTTAAACATGCCAAACTAGCATTATTAAAGATGCACTATGGTATTACTTGTTATAAATATGTGAATGCAATCCCATCGATCAATGCTTACCGAGAATCATCGGTGTACATGTGAAAACCAAGTTAATTAATATAACCCGAGACTCATCAGTAATCATGTAAAAATGCATTGAAGTCTTTGCCACTTAGCGGGCACCGTCGGTAAACCTATGAAAGGTCAAGTGAGTTGTCACTTACCCCGAGCCAAAAGTTTGTGTGATACCCGAGTGACTCTGTCTTCGAACACTGAGAAGTGGGTAGAGCATTAATTGCACCACATAGGAAATCATCTATAAATAGGGCAATGGTAGAGATAATAATTCACAAAGTGATTAAGAGAGAAACATAGCAAAGAGCAAAGCAGAGAAGAATGAAACAAAGCAACCAGATTGCAGAGCATTCCAAGTAGATTCATGACATTCAGATTCTGATCAACAACAGCTACAAAAGGTTAAAGTAAGTAACTAGAATCACCAATCTCACTATTTTTTTTATGGAAAGAGCCCTAAATTTGAGAAATCATGGCAACCACATCCCGTGTAAACAAGATCAAGAACGCTAAGGATAAGAAGGTTAATCGAGTCAAGAACTCCACTTGTGAAGAACCTAAGTATAAAATCTGTCTAGAGGTTGCTTCGCAACCTGACGATGCTAGAGCATTTTCAAGAATACCACCTAGGGTTTTACTAATTGAGGATGTCCAAGCCTACATACATTGCAAGATTGCTGAGATAGGAGATCTTGAAGTCGAGCAAGCTTACAAGAAGCTTTTCACAGGAGAAACCATCAAGGAGGAACATAAACAAATTAAGGTCAGAGGGCTGACATGTTCCCTAATGTTCCCAAAGGATTTTAAGACTGAATGGGTTAGGATAGTGCTGAGTAGAGTGCATGACTGAAAGATGTGGCTCGACGAGCCAAAACTAGTCACTAGGGATTTGATACACATTGTGACTGGTTATCCTATAACTAACAAGACCAAGGCACTTAAACATCCTCCTCACCCCGAGATTGAGAAGATGACAGGTGCAGTATGGGATAACAGAGGATTGAAGGTTAACACCATCACCGATCAAGAACTAAAGTTTGGCGCATTTGTACTAGGATTCAAGATATACCAATCCAGCATGTTAAACAAAATAACATGTGGAGAAGTTGACACTACCCATAAGATTGTAAAGAAAGGTCTACAATT
Source organism: Thuja plicata (assembly GCA_018584345.1). Taxonomy (NCBI): domain Eukaryota; kingdom Viridiplantae; phylum Streptophyta; class Pinopsida; order Cupressales; family Cupressaceae; genus Thuja; species Thuja plicata. The sequence continues at coordinate 705,118 of MU227771.1, forward strand.
GGATCTATCCGAGCTTCTATTAAAGAAGTTAGAGGAAAACATGGGGAGAATTAGGTCTACAAAGTCCAATTCATGTAAGTTTGGATCACTTCTAATGTGTACATTTTTCTATTTCTAGAACTTATTTCCATCTATAGGTAATGTCAACTGGGATACTACCCGACCAATGACAATTCAAATCAGTGAATACATCAAGTCACTAGGTGAGAAATTTACATCAGTTGTGGATGAATACTTTACTGGATTTAAGGAAAGAATGTAGAAAAGGATGAGAAAACCAGAACAACAGGTAGAAAAATATAAGACTGATATTTTCTTTATGGTGGACACCAATATAACCTTTATCAAACCATTTGTACCAAGGACAACATGGTTAGCACCACTTGACTATGAGGTCAACATAGATCAAGCCACCAATGCTATTGAAGCATTGTTAAATGAACCATTGGATAAATCAAAACCAGGGTTTGGAACCTATGAGGAAGCCAAGGAAAGAATTAAAACAGGCTTAGTTGTGAAGAAAATTGACAGAAAGAAAGAGAAAATGGTAAAGACACTCAAGAAGAAGTTTTTGGTAAATGATGAAGAGTCAGGACAAAAGGATGACACCGAGGGACAGTCACTCGTCAGTGAAGAAGAGCAATTGAGTGACTCTGATTCTACAGAGTGTGATTCTCCATAATCACCAACAAAGAAACCAAGGACTACTATTGCATCAAGGACTAGAATTTAGACAAATAAAGATGCAAGTGTATCACTAGTAAAGAAAGGACAAGTGAGGACTTACAAGAGAAAGCCTCAAACCAGGAAACATGCACCATTGAAAAGAAGAAAATTCATCAGAACTAAGGAAGATAAAGAAGACATTGAACAAGAAGAAAAAACTTCCTACTACTATTGATGAGGTATGTGCATCAATGATAAGAGCAGGTTCAATTACTGACCCTAAAATTAGAAAATGGCTAACTCTGAATCTCGAGGATCAGAACAAGATAGAAGAAGCCATCATCACAATGATGAGTATATTCAAATATGTACCAATATAATTTGAAGATAAGATGCCTAAAGAACTTCTAGAAAGACTATCAGCAAGATGGACATTCGCATTGAACTCTAAGAAATAGATAAGAGAAAGAACCCTAGTTTCTGTTATGTCACCCAAGTCCAAAATGGAATAAATTAAAGAGATGATGAAGTTACATTCCACGAGGTTCTCAGAAAAATTGAGATCTTACAAAGTCCTACAGGGAAAATTTATTGATCTTGATAGAGAAAGTGAGGATACATGGAGGAAAATACTCAATGTACCTGAAAAGGATACAACTCCCGAGAGATCTTTGGAACTCACCAACAAGCCTCACAATTAAGAAACATATGATATACCGAGCCCAGAGCACATTTTGATAAATGATGATGAGGATGTCACTCAAACTGGACTGAATACAGAAGCAAATGAGGAAATGGATGGCATTCCTCATATTCTACAATCATTAAAGGATACTATTGATGATACAATTACGGATACAAATATCATTGATATCACGGGAGATGATCCTACATATAAGGTAAAGGCAGATGAAGATGTTATTGTTACACCCAAGCAGCCCAAGGAACAAGATACAACTACAGATACTACACAGGTGAATATACCAGGCCAAATGCCATTATTAATATAGGCTATCAATATCATCTCACAAAAGGAGAAGTCACCCAAGCCTTATGCAAGCATACCTGATGATAAGGGTGAAGAGGAATAGTACATCACAACTGATGAACAAAATAAAGATGGGGAGCAAAAAGAAACCAATGAAGCACATAAAGAAACAGGAGGAGAACAAAAATATAAAGGTGAAGAAGAGAAACAAGGTGATACCACTCCCAAGGATACCGAAGGAGATGCTATAGATACAGCTAAGGTTGATGTGGAGACGTCCACTACCTACCGATAAGTAGACACTAAGAAGTAGGATAAAGGTACACATACTCCAAAGTCTTCACTAAGCACATCAAACCAAGCAAAGGAACTTGCTATGGTATCACATACAGGTCCCTCCACAACTCTATCCAAGAAGAAGAAGAAAAATAATAAGAATCTAGTTACATTAGAAGATATTATTGAGATACTAGTCTGTGATCCGAGGACATTGGATCTAGAGGCACTTACAAACTATGAAGAACTTTATAGAAGAAAATCTATCCAAGAAAATCTTAAAAAGGAAACAAATGAAACATAGGTACTTGAAACAACAAGGGATATACTTCCATAGATAGTACCTGATACAAACATTGATCAAAACACATCTATCATTGATCAATTAGTCATTCTTATTGACGCAATCCAATCACAGAATGTGGATGCAGAAAAGGCCATAGAAGAACATGCAGAACAAAATTACCAATAAAAATTGACCGAGAAAATAAGCCAAGAAGTGGCCGAGAACAAGGTAAAGATGTTTGAACTAGTAAATGAATTAGAACCAATGATTTCAGAATTTATCACCTTAATTCAGAAGTTAAGCACATTAGAGCACTTCACTAAAGAAAATAGTGAAAATATTACAAAAATAGATGAAGATCTTACTGCTAGTGCTCAAGGTATCTCAATAACTGACAATGCAATAAAGTTGCATTATGTAAAGGTAATGGAAGAAAAGAAGTTGAGACTTCAGATTCAAGAGGCAAAATCAAAGTTTAGAGATGAGGTAACCGAGCTACAGGCTCTATTGCTACCAAATCTTACACTAATGAAAAAACATATGACTACGGCTAGACAATTGATAGTCACCCCAAAGATGTCTTTCATCGACAACATCTATGATATGCACACAAGGATTACATTGGAGAAAATGGCCCTAGAACACCTTCAATAAAAATGGGAGAAGATGATAGAAGACATGAACAACTCCCATTATCACATTTTTGACAAGTTATAAGTAATTACACCTTTGCCCTTACTATCAATAAAGGGGGAAAATGATATGAATAAAGGAGGAAAATGATATAATAAAAGGGGAAGATAAGGTGAAAAGGTAGAACAGTATAAAGTCAAAGTGTATATACATATACAATACCAGAGAATATACATAGGGGGAGTCATAATGACAAGGTGAATACATGGTGTACATACTACATATTTTAGTATTTTGCACATATCATTTTTTGATACTAATGTCAAAGGGGGAGATTGAAGACGTATTTTTCCATTAGTATGAAAGGAAAAATAGTTTTGAAACCATCGGTAACACCAACACTAAAAGACAGGTTTAGTGCAACCTGACAGAAAAATTCACAAGGGAACCCGACGACACAGTTTACTAGTGCAACCCGAAAATGTTACAAGAGGAACCTGATAGAGTAACCCGAAAAAGGAACTTGACAAGAAGATTATAGTGTAACCCGATACAATAGATAACAGAGGAACCTGACATACTACATAGAAACCTGAGCACCAGTCTATCGAGAGACAATTATAAATCCTGAGAAATGTGGATCTGACTTCCACGTCAAATAAAACACTTGTGTTTTATATTTAGATTTTTAATTAGCTTTAAATCCATTTCTTGAGGGACAAGCAATGTAATTGTAATTGTTTTAATCATTATAACTTATTGAAAACATGCAAACTAGGAGACCAAGGTTAAGTTGTAAAACTTTGATCATAGAGTTATCATTGTCATGCGTGAAACTCATTTAGGTAAAACTCATTGTATAAATAGATGTGTGATCAATTATAATACATGGATGTGATATGATTGTAGCCGCAGACACTTCTATGGATTAGAGACAGATTTTTATGCAGAAGAACAACCAAAGATGAAATCAGTTATCAAGAACAAGATTCAAGGCTACTGAGTAGAACAGAGGTATTGATCAATAACTATAGGTGATAATTATACATGTGAACTTTATTGGATATGTAATCAGAAATTCTAGATTGCATATACTTAGGTCAATGAATATTTTTGACTACATTCTAACAAGTGTAGAAAATAGAATAAATCCTTTGAGAAGGTAGATTTAACAATTCTTTGTAAATCTCTTAATCGAGTGCACACTAAACAGTGTTTCTAAAGCTCTTAACAAAGTAGACCTTAACCAGTCTCTACATGTTACTCCTAACAGGGTAAGATCATCAGAAGTGATCAAACTTGCAAGCCTTAAATGACCCCTTCCATTATGCAAATAGTGAAGTCTTGTGGGTCTCATCCCCACCGCACTTTTTACCTTCTAATAGGCATTTTTTGCGTTACGAAATCTTGTGTCATGTGTCATTACATTTCATGAATGTTTCTATGAATGTTTACATGCAAAGTAAGTTTATGATTTTATATAACATGCATAAAGATAGAAAAGCATATATGGTTGGTAATACAAGCAATTGATTACATAAAAGGATAAAGCTTAAGTGATAAAAGTGTTAAGGGTACTGATTCACCCCTCGCCTCTCAGTACACACCATTCCACTATTTCCAACAGGATGACCTCCAGAAAGGCCTAATGTTTTACCTCTATGAGCATCACCTAGATTAAATGAGTGATAAGTGTTCCATGCATTCTCATGAGAGTTAGATTCTTGTGAGCCACTGCTCATGAGACATGGGTTAATGAGTTTGACCAAAAAACTACATGGTTGAATCCTAGTAACAAAATCACAATTTGACATGTTGAGAAAAATATCTCTTACTTATCGTGGAGATTAATATATAAACAAATAGGATTAATTATCCAATATGACTTCTTTACAACTCTATTGTAACATACTACCAAAGAGAAGATGAGGTTCATAGAAAGAAGTTCATGAATACCTCAAAATTTAAATTTTATCCCATTATTATTCACTTCCTCAAGAAAAAGATTATTTCAAGCCATATGTGTATGCTAGTAAATACTAGAACCAAAAGCCCAAAAAAATGGTGACCAAGCATCTCAATGCTTGACGAGTCATAGTGAGAAAGGGGCTAGAAGAAAAATGAACATTGATAATCTATAGTGAGTTTTAACCTAGAAAGGAATTGTTATGAATAATTCTTTGAGAAGTATGTTGGAAAGAAGATATCCAAAACCTATAACAACTAATATGTTTAAAGTGATGGAACTAAATGATATCTTGACCTTATTTACTACAATAAACTAAACTATTTTGAATACTATTAATGGTAATACAAGGCATTTGTAAATAGTAAACTCCCACATATTTAAGGAAGGCATTAATGAAGCCAAGAACAAGGATATTTACAAGAATAAAAGATCATTCAACCCTATCATAGTTTTTTCAAAGGTGATTTCAGCAGAAAGTATAGATTATTGGTTCAATTGATTAACTCATTTCATATCTACCCTAATAGTAGTCATATTTTCTAATATAATTTTTATTTTGGTGAAATTGCTTTGTTTAGAGGAAACCAAAATCAATAACAAGTGGTGGATTTGTACTATAAGATTTTGGCAATAATCTTGAAGGAGACATTAAGTAAATGAGTTGGTCCCCACTTACGAATTATTTTTAGATCAACCTCATAAGTTATGAATTGATATTTCCGTTGTTAATAATTGTCTTAAAGAGATGAGGATGCAAAGTATGGACTGATAAAATTTGTTCAAATCAAGGCCCAATGTCTCAAATGATTGTATAGAATTCATAATATATTCCATAAAGTACATGTTCCTTATCATTGGCCATATTACTCACAATTTCATGGAGATTTCCCAAATATAGAATTTGATTAGAAGTCGCCCATTGAATTGAAGAAAGATGGTAGAAATCCATGTCAAGAAACAACTTAAGTGCTTCCTTATATGCTTAAGGTAGGTTTTGGTCTTTAAAATAATATTATATTGTTGAACAAAAACATTCAACACTTCAAGAAACTCTAAGAGATGCTTATTTTCTTCCCAAACAACTTCAATGGTTTGAAAATCATTCTAAGACCATAGAACTCAAAATTTTCTGTAGAAACCATATTGCCTATCTTCAACCAATAAGGTATTCAACTTTAATTTGGGTCCCCCTAGCATTATAGACATCAACAATTTACACTTAATGATAACCTTTTGCCACTTGTAGTTCCTAAGGCTTGATAAATGACATAACCTTGAAGTGAGTATAAGTATGATTGAGATTGAAAGACATGACCACATAAGAATCTCAACAAATACGAACCAAATCATGATCATATATTTATAAAATTAGACAATGCAAACAATAATATCAACTTTCACTATACAATATAACATACATCACCTCTCAAATGTAACACAAAATTCATACAAAATTCTTAAAAAAAAACTATATAACTCAAAGAAAAACTATTATACTCAAAATTGAAAACATAATGAAAAAAAAAATGCCCTGAAGTCTTTAAGACATCTAAGATTATCTATGGAGGAGGCTCTACCTTTGAACATGGGGGACTGATTGTTATACATTCAAGCATGGGGAACATAGGTCAAATACCTAGTTGAGTTGTTTAGGTGATGATGGGAGATTCTAAAAGAACAACAAATCAGAAAACCCACCCCATGTTGAAGGAAGGAGGGAAGAAACGAGTGATAGGGACCCACCTTTGATTCCTTCCTCTATTGCTAGTCCAAAAAGTAAAGCAAAAGAGATCGTCTTGACATCATCATATAAGAGACCAAAAACATTACAATTACTATTACTACTCCACCACCTCTTTCGTATAATGGTAGTGCGTTTTGTCATTTCACAATGAGATTGAGAAGTGAATAAGCAAGCAGAATATATACGCCTTCCTTCGAATGCAATTACAATTATTGAATGCAAAACACAAACAAATATGCTTCTGCACATCATGTGTCAAGAAACAATAGTTTTGCCGACCATTTCATGCCCTACACTCGTAATAAATATTATTTTATTGTACGTGATTTGTTAGAGTGTAGAAATCTGAAAAAGAAAAAGGTTTATACAAGTAGATTGACAATAATAATAACGACAATAATGGAATAAATTCCATCTCATGTAAATTTTTCATGAGGCGTTCACATTGTACTTTGTTGATTTGAGTTTTACGTGTTTATTGGGTTGCTCAGATGATTTAACTTTTCCTTTTGTCATATTCATGACTTTGGTTTACGTATATTACAGTAACTAGAAGAGTGCCTTCGACAACAATAGTAATATGTGCAAATATTAACATGTAATACTCAGCTTTATTATGGAGATACAATAACGAGGGAGTGATTCAGTTTAGGAGGTGTGGTATTTTAAAAAGGAAAGAAAGAAAGAAAGATTCTTTTAGAGTCAATCATATTGGGCGATCTGTATATGGGTATGTAGATAGCTTATAATAATATGGGAGTATCCCATATTTCTTATAAAGAAACCTGATTTTGCTACAAATGAGGCATACATCCCCGTACTTCTTCTTAAAAAACGGTTCATTTGGAGTGGTCTGAATTTGGTATTTTCCCATAAAATAGTGTGGATATAGATTTTGGATTAACCAGTGTATTGAAAATGATCAATAAAATGTCAATGCTATGTATTCTAAACGTTGATGTACAAAGTGTTGTAGAGAAGAGTGTAAGAATGTGCATTATTCCCTTCTATATTTTGTTTTCTCTTTAACACGCATAAGAATTCAAACGAACATGCATGCCAATAGAGAAATAAATTTTAAAACAATGACAAAAATAATATAAAACTTATAAGAATATAACTTTCAAACAAGTGTGTGCTCTCATTTTGTGAAGATAGTTTATAAATAGATAAATGAAATAAATAATAATGTCCCCTAAAATATCATGTATTACAATTTAGAGTGCACACAAATCTAAGAGAGATAAAATAAAAACTTGGCTAAAAAATGAGTGTGCAAATAGAGCATGATATTTCAATGTAAAACAAAGGATGTGAACCTCTTGTATACTTACATGTAAGTATCATCAATGGAAGTGAATGATGGCTAAAAGGATGCTCTTATATTTTTCCCCAATTAGAAAGCATGAAGACATATAACATACATCAATAGATAATTTATTGCCTCCTATGTACCGAGACCAAGTAAATAGCATAGAAAGAATATAAGCCTAGCTTATGCAACTATAATAGGATGTACAAGAAAAGAGACTAACCAATAGTTCTTGACATACAACACTTGTTGAAGGTTTTCTAGATAGGTTACCAAGCTAATTATGCTTTATCTTAGGGAAACTAAATGGTAGTGAGCTTGAGTTAGAGTAATATTGTGATGCATGGGCTCATAGGAAGTCTTGATGCTTTACCCGTGCAACCATCACCTAGATGCAATGAGTCTTAAGTTTTTCATTCATGCTTATAAAAAAAAAGGGTTCTTGTGAACCACTACGCATGAAATACGGGCCAGTGAAGATTGAATAAAAGAAATGCAAATGAATCACATTAACATATCATATAACTTGATACACCATATGTAATGGTGTTGAAATGGGTGTTCACTAGCTTATGCATGCAAACTAGGAATTGGGTCTATTTCCACTTTGATTACATTGAAGAGGGTGGATCATCTTGGCTCAAACTCAAATTTTATTGAAAAAGATTGGTTGTAAGGTGGACCCATTAATAGTCATTGTTTGAGTTGAAAATGAACTATTAAAATATGTGAGTTGAATATTGGATCTAGAGCCAAAAGTATAAAATTGAGAGTATTTGACATACATTGAAAACATCATATCAAATGTGCAGACATCGTATACAAATTTGGAGAGAGGAGGAAGAAAGGAACCTCGGTCTAAAAGCTGAGATGCAATTAGGAGAATACTAGCGGTCTTGGATGTCCTTGAATTAGGAATATTAGATGTGGACATAAATTATATTTTTTATATCAGGATGTTGAACAGTCAGAATACTAAGAGAGGCGTGAATCAATATTCCCTTAAATATTCAATATCAATTTACTTAATACTTTCCAAATTATTCTTATCATCATTAAAACAGAAAGAAACATGTAATCAAATGAATAGGTGAAATAAAGACATCACATGAATAAGAGTACACCATATTTTTATTGTGGAAAACCCAAATGGGAAAAACCATAGAGAGGGTTAGATTTCAATATAGTATAACTAGTTATAATAAATTACAAGTGCTCATTGCAAGGCTCACTACCCAATAGGTAAAGGCTCACTGCCCAAAAATTCAAATTGTTACAATTACGTCCAACTTGTGTACAAAAATAGTTCCTTTGAAGCTCAGAAAATAGATTTAACACACTTCATTTTTTCTTCAGTAATTTGCATATGATTCTGTCACATATCACTGTATATTCATTCACAAATTTACATGCATTCACATCTATATCTTCTCTTTCAAAGTATAAAACATATATATGTATATATACCAATCCCAACCATTTTTCAAGTTGGCCAAACGCACTTTGCTAAGTAGTCGTCTTACATGTTCCACCCCAAAGCACACCTTACGCTTTGTCACCATACGTCAACCAAAATAAAACAAATATAGATACCTACTTTAAATCATACGTTACAACCAAAGCTTACCCTTGTCCCAAAATCATAAGACCAAAAACATCCATCCAAATGCGAATACACTAATAAACTAATCTGTTATGGAGGAATGGAGTAACTAGCAAACCAAATTCTTTGACCAAGTAGCAATTTGACCAAAGAACCAAAACTCATGAAAAATTGAATTTAGAGACATCTGATAGACCAAAACATGTCAAAACCTTATACCTATATTTATAATCATGGAGCAACATGGTAGAAAACAAGACCGACATGATTATTGAAATTCCAAAAGACATAACAATATAAGTCAACAGAAGTATGTTGACATTAATGACAACTAGTATGGAATGTCCACAACATTCACCTTTATCAATGAAAAACTTCTGACAATCTCCCCCTTTTTCATTGATGACAACATGCTAAAATAATGTGTTCTTCAAAAAAATAAAAAATTGTCAAATTTTGTTTTTGTTGCTATGCTCCCCCTTAAACTTTTATTCTCCTTTATTTACTCCCCCTATCTACTATTCTCCTCCTTTTCCAACAAGGATGAAGGGTGTCAAAAATATACCATCACAATAATGTAAGAAATTTAATTACCTTTCAAGGAAAGATTTCCTTGTACTTAGCTTTGAGCTCCATGAGGAAAGATTTTCAGGAACTGATGACAAATAAAAGCACTGAGTGCTCACTATTGCATTACACAAGAAGGTTAATAATACCAATTAGGTCATTTGGAACAATTAGACGTAATTCATCTTTCTCTACATCTTCTAGTAAAGTAGCATAGTGATCCAATTTTTCTTCTACAATCTCCTCGACTTTCCAAAATGTTCTTTTATACATTAAAATAGAATGCTTGGGAGTATGCTTTTCAACATAGGATGTCATTGAGAACCTTCCCCAAAAGTTTCCTTAGAAAGGTGTTGGATGCTGGTGGGAAAAAACATTAGTGACCTTGCTTTTTTGGCTCTACAAAAGGCATTTATGTAGGTCTCTATCTTCTCTACTTGATTCTTGATTTGTGTATTCTTGATTTTGCCTAAGTCAAACCTCAGTTTTGGAAGTAATTTTGAAATTGAAATTGATAAATTGGAAGAAAACTCTGTAGTAGAATATTGAATGTTATACCTTAGACTTCATGATGCTATGTTTTATGAATTTAATCACAAGTGTTCATACAATAACATGACAATAAATAAATGAAATGCCACACATATCTTGGTATTCACATGCAAATTCATCATTGTGAGTTCTAAGCATTTCAATAAGATCTTGAATTTGTTTAGTGCTTAGATGTGGATTAATATTACGTGTATGTCCAAGAAAATTTTCCACAGCCTTTGATTGTGCAGGTGAATTAAGAGATCAAACTTGTGAGGTAGAAGGTGTACCACTAGAATTTTTAAAGGAAAAACATGAACTATACAAACAATTATGAGGTAGCAACTAATGCAATGTAATAAAGTATTGAACAAATTGTGAACTACCTACCATTAGAAAGTTGCCAAAATTAAATTTATCACTTATCCCTGAAGAAAGAACTATCATGTCCAAAATTTCATAGATGCATATCTATTTTGGAGAAAATTAACAAGAATCTCATCTTCAGAACATTCCCTCATATCAAGTGTTTGTTTGATTGTCAAAATTGGCAATGGTTCATATAAATCACTATCAACCCATTCTAGATCCTTCGTCTCTAAGAGGGGTTGCGCCGAAGAATATAACTGTTTATTGTTTTATTTTCTCCCCATTAGAAATTGCCATATTACCTGACCAAAAATTGATGAATGTATCTGCATCAGCCAACCAAGGTCATCCCAAGATCGGGGGATATGCCCCCAGCTTAATTTTTGGCTAAAAAATCATGAAGTTAGTTGCGTATTCCAATGAAAAAATTAAAAGAATTACATCTGCAAGCATACCTTTTGGTTTGGCCAAAGAACGGTCAGCCATTTGGAGAATTGTGGGAGTAGGCCTAAGACCCTTAAGCGATAAATTTTCCTTTGTTTCATTTGTCATAACATTAATTGCAAATCCCAAATCAACAAGTGTATTAGGTATAACAACAACACTGATACACAACTTGATCATAAGACTTCCTGGATAAGCATACTTATGAATTGTTAGGTTCCCTAGCATGAGGTCAGCAAGTTGTCCAATGACTTGGATAATCTTTGGATCCTTCTTCTTGTTGCAAGTGCATAAATCTCGAACAATATTTTTGTATACTAGAATATTTTTAATAGCGTGCAACAAAGAAATTTTAATATTAACATTATGTAATTTGTTTACAAAATCAAATGCAAGTTTAGAGACTTCCCTTTGTATTGGTTCACATTAAAGATGATCAGGATATGGAGGTTCCTTTACTTTTTCTACCTCTGGTTCTTCAGGTGAATCATTAATCTTAGTGATAGTGGGACATTGTATAGCCTTACCTAATCGCAATTGAACTCCATCTATTTCAATGGAGTGACAAGATAGGTTGGATATTGTGTTGCATCACTATTATATATAGGTTGTGCCAACTTATTATTATCAATATTTGGAGTTGGTTGAATTGGCATAGGTGTAGGTTTTGGTGGCTACAATGGATTAGACAATGGAGCAGATGAGGAAGGTATAGGTGGAATAAAATGTTGTTGTTTTGGGTATGTATTGATCATGGGTGGAGGTGGAAATTATGGTTGTGGTGGATAATTTTGTTGATATGGTGAAGGTGGTTGATGAAACCAAGGATAGAGAATCCCCAAAGTAGATGTCAGATCCTTACAGCAAGAGTCAACACAACAGAAAAAAAACAAGATACAATCAATAATAAAAAAAATTTCATCCAAATAAAAAGTTTATTAATCATAATTTCTTCATACATGTTGGGTTGTAAGGCCTTCCCAGTTATGACCAAGTATAAAGACAAAAACTCAACTCAAACCTACTCCTAGATATTCCTAAGTCTCAGAGCTATCCTCTACTAGCTTCTCTTCTACCAAGCCCTTCTCTAGACTTCTTCCTTATGACCCCTATCTCCCCAAATGAGTGCAAGCCCTAAATTTATACACAACCACCAATAGGTCGACCTCAAAAAATGATTACACATCCCAAGGAACATTTTAAATCCATTCAGACTAAACCCTAATTAAATGCCACATTTAATCATTTCACAAGGACCTTTCCAACAAACAAGTTGACCAAATATAGATCCATTGAGTAAATCACATCATTCAGCTGCATCAATCAGAAACACCGACCGCAACTAAAATCAATCGACCGGTTAACTCACTGAACTAGTGTCATGAAGAACAACAGTAACCGATAGGGAAGTAATAGGATCTCTCAAACCAAATCACCTTGAGAAGTGCGATAATAGAATTAGGCTCTACAAACATTAAGAAACAAACCCTTTTCACCTCTCTTTCCCAACATATCTACAGATTGGCCACTCACAAAATCTCAGAAAATTGCCTGGAACCAAAAATCCTTCTTACATCTAGCCACATAATCTATTAGAACTTGAGCATGGTAACTCCAAATGAGTTGCGATCATAGGAAAAGATTCCTAATGACCCCATGAACACCATTTCATGATTGCACTTTTTGAAGATCCAAAGAACTCCTCCAAGATAGGAATCACCCAACTTGTGACCAAGAACATAAAACAAAAACAATACTAGTAAAAAAAGTTCACTAGAACACCATTTTTTTTTGGATGATGCAAGATTACCGAGGACCCGAGATGCTTTTGCATTAGTGGTGGTGGTTGTGGTCTCCATGCTTGGTGCCACATTTGTGAAACATATGGATATTATTGCATCCATTGTGTAATATAGTGTGAAGGTTTTTGCCAACCTCCATACCATCTAGGTTGCTTGGAGAAGGAATGAGATTGAATTGGTCCCATAGAAAGAATCATTCATCATCCTAGGGTGCACTGTTCTAGGTAAAGGTATCCTACTGGGCCATGAGATATACAACCTCTTAAGAGTATTCCATGTCAGGCATACCTATAGGAAAAGGTCTTAGGCAAGAGTTCTTGTTGATTTCTTTTAAGGAATATATATTTATTCTTTTATAAGGACAATATTCACTACCATGTTTCTTATGACAAGTTGGATGGAATACAACCAAAGCATTTTCAACCTTCTCCCGCTTCCTGTAATCACCCAAAAATGGTCTACAAAACCCCAATCCCCTAATCTTGATTGTTCATCAAGAAAACCCTAATCTTGATTAAATCCACTAAGTTGTGATCCGAGGCAATTCAACTTATCAATCTTATTTGACCTAAACTCTAGGTCTCATTCAATCATCACACTTGATTATGTTTAATTAATTAATTCCTAAATCCTAATGTTGTTGACAATTAATTCAACCTTATACTATTTATTTAGTTAATGTCTTAGGATGTTGATTAAATAAATAAGAATTGTCGATTAATCACAAAAAGGGATTAAATTAATTATGACATCATAATTTGGAGGGAAATGCATTATACCGTTTAAATAATCTAAAAGGATTGATCAAATAATTTTAGTTCAGTCAACTGATTATCACTTTGGAAACAATTCAAAACAGTTCTGTTAGCTCATCATTCGATTTAGAAACTTCCAAAATGATTGATTAATCATTGCAGTTAACCGATTCTTCAAATTTGAGTCTCGACCAATCAAATCAGTTTCACGTGGATTGTGCTAGTTTGGGATTAATCTCAATCATTAATCATTAATCGATATCGTCCATCTATTTGTTAGAGGATTTCTATATAATCAAGCCTCCATTCTTCTAAAGAAAGGAGAATTGTGAAGTAGAGAAATGATGTCGAGTTAATGATAGATTATTGTTATGTGTGTATCATTATCATAGTTCATTTAAGCTTACTTGCATTTGCATAATCAAATCATAGGAATCTTACTTTAATTTTTTTCAAATAATGGATTAATATTAGCTTACTTTGGATGAACATGAATTTCATTTAGCTTAGCTTTCAAAATCCTTCATTTAGATAGAGTCTATAGTCACTGGATTTTGTGATGATCTGAGAGAAAAATTCATACTCCTATTTACTAGAAGGCAATGAGTTACCTTGCTTGATTTGTGCTTAATTAGTTTACTTTATTTGATCAATCATGCAATGATTCATTGAAGTGTTTATGCTGCTAGCTAAGTCACATTTTCACGGACACACATTTTTGGCACTCACTATGGGGCAAAATATTCATTTCAAACCTCACCTTCGAATAGATTTTGCAATTTTTAGAATTTTGTTTGTACTCAGATTTTCTTTTCTCGTACGAGCATTCTCATAGAACAGTACGAGTTGGAATGAAGTCTCCTATGGGAGCATGTATATTCTTGTATCAGTGACTATAGATTCTCATACCAGAATCTGCCCTGGTTTTTGATAAAATAGAAAGCCTTTTACTATTTTTTGGTCTTGATTTGACTTTGCTAACGCTGACAGGTTGATTGTTCTTTGTCTTTCTAGATTTTCTATAGCTTAACACGTATGTGCACGTCATTTCATGAAAGACATTGGGAAAACATCTAGACTTTTTGTGCATGACGCATGCCAAAGGAAGAATAACTAAGACTACTAATGTGTTTCATGTAGGTTTCCTAAGGAGAAATGAATGAACTTTGTGTCTCTATTAATGCTTCTTTTTACGAACCTCGCATGCAAGACTTCTTAAAATAAACAACTATTTGGCGTGTCTGAGAATAGAAAAAAGGTAGGAAAGTATGCGATTTTCCCCTTTGAGGGAAAATGATAAATCTAAACCCGTGTATCTTTTCTATATTACTTCATGCATACCTTTTAGATGGGCTTTTCCAAGTGAGAAAATTTACTCACCCTTGGAGAATGACCCACGTGAGTACAAGGTGTAAGCCACACTACTCCAACTCACATTTACAAAGTTTTCTTATTGGGGCCAAAGCCTTCGAAGTCGGGTACATTTGAGCTTATACTCAACTCTCACCTAGGATATGGTAGGGACTTAGGGGTCTCAATCACATTTATGTGACTACTTGTTCCAAGATGCTTTATGTAGCGTTACACCTGAATCGCGCTTGTGCAAACATAGAGGATATATTCAAATGTAGACCCTTACTAGACTCCATAGATTAGAAACTTACTTGGTTCACCTCCAAAAGTGGATAATCTAAGTGCAAGGGGGATAGAAACTCCCCCAAGACACTCACCATATCATGCCCCTATTAGCATTTGGAGTCAGATAATACAACATCATTAAACCCATTGTGTGGTTGGTGGTGGTTGTATTTTGATTATCTATTGAGTGTGTACCTAAGTTAACGAGCAACGATTTTATCACTAAGCCAATTAACCATAGGGTTTAGAAATTTTTGGTGTTATTGAGTCTTTTCACGTATGTGTTTGTTGTGCTTGTACACTTTGAACATTTAACAATCAAAACCTTGAAGAAAAACTGAAAACTGAACAGTAAAAATGGAAAATGAAATGAAAAGCCTCAATAGCCAATTGGAAAAATCTAAAATTTTGTCATTTTTTATAGTTCTCTCAGTCTGTTGTACAGTTTGCACAATCAATTCTTTTCTATTAGTTCCAAACATCTGGTTATATTATTCCCTATCTTTTGTAGTTCTAACTTTATAACGGTGAGCTTGTCATAGTCGATGCCCTTTTTTTAGTCATAATCAATTAGTAGTCTAATTTTTGTTGTCGTGAGTCCTGATTTGTTGATCTAGTCCTTCAATCAGTAATTCATCATCATCAATTCAGTATTCTTTATATGTTGTCCTTTTTCTGATTCATGAGTGCATTATTATCTAGGCTTGTTAACCTTGACTCAAATCTGAGTCATTTGCATCTCCTTCTTAGTTTTGGTTCCCAAATCAACATATTGGAAAGCACTAAAAGGATGCTAGGATTTATCTTTGTAATTTCTAATTGACTTGGCAACCCGATAGAATAAAATGAAGATATGGTTGTAATCCTGTCCTCTTTAGGCTCTGCAAAACATAGGAGGGTAGACCCCTTCTCTAATCTTTTCCTAAATAAGAGCTTTTTATGGCAGATTTCAATCCAAAGTTATTTGAAAATATTTGATTATGAAGTGGCACTACTTAGAATGTAAGAGAAAGAACTCCTTATCACATATTGAATTAACCCTATTTGGTTTTTCTTCCAATATACCTTTACTAAATGAGAATAAAGTAAAAAGACTAATCAATTTTGGATATTAATTACTCCTTTCAATAGGCGCAGACCAATCCCTTATCCAATTTAGGCACATAGTCAATTTTTTTGAACCCTTCACATAATTCTCCAATAAACAACACTCCAAAGGCTAAGCAACATCATCAATCACCCAATCTTATTAATGTGAATAAATTGAACTCATGATATTAATAAATCTGATTCTATTTAATCCTCACAAAGGAACCAATCAGATAGGAAGCAATAGGAAAACACTTCATAATTGCTTTCTACTTCTTAAATCAATATTATATAATTGAAATCCAATCACACGAGTTATAAAGGTGAAAATCAATCTTCAAACTGATTATAATAGAGAGACTGAATGTAGACAACAGATGGTATCCTAATTGGACAAGAAAATAGGGTATATTTTATTGATATGAAAAAAAGTAAGTAAAATCCAAAGATTTTGCTTTCTGTCCAATCTAAAGTTATATCTTAGACGATTGTGGTTTCCCCTCAAAAATTAGGGGAAACAAAGATCTTCCAAACGTTTACATTATGTGATGCTTCACCTAGCAAGAAACCTAATCGACCTAAAACAAATAGAAACTTACAAACATGACCAAACAAAATGAACAAAAGACAAAAGAAAGTTGTATGTAGAATAATTTGTCAACATATATGTTTATCTTATGATCTCACTGTATGTCCCAAATATTCTTTAACCCATTCTAAAATTTGTACCAGTGAAGGCCATTGGAAATGTAGGATGTCTGGAAGGCTAAGGAGATGATCCCTCTATCTTTTTCCAGAAATAGCTCGAGACTCATTAATGAAATTTGAAAACCTGTCATCAAGGATGACAACTCTATCGAGGAAAATATTAAATTTTTCTATAGAGAAATTCTTGTCTTCCCTCAGATGCTCAATAATCTGAGGAACCATGCTCTGATATTCAATCTTCCATTCCTCTAAGCTTTTAACACGTCCCTCCTTATCTACAAATTCAGGAATTGTTTAGTGCCTGATAGTGGTAAAGGATGAAATTATTTTCCTTGATCCTACCCTTCTCATGTGTAATATAATCTATTTCTTCGAACATGGAATCCATAATTTATGTAGTTTCCTTGATTCTAGTAGGAGCATCAAGATCTCAATGTATCACATAAAAAATATAGGTTATTTCAAAGGAAGGTGGTCTACATCTCCTGGCTAGGTCTTGCAACAATGATTTATTTTTTCTGAAACCTTCAGAGTCCATTTCATTCAATGAGCAATAATCATAAAAATCAGAACACTTGCCAATCAAAAGCTTCACGCGAAAAGAAAGAATCTATTCCAGAGTAGCAATCAAGTGCACCATGATCTCCTGCTCTATTCTGGTAGATGTTATCTCATTCATGTCCCCCTGGGATTTAACCTTTTTCTCATGAGAGGGTACACCAAAGGCACCACCATGGACTATAAGAGCCTGAGATTTTTTAGTATCCTTTAATTTATGAAATTTTCCCTCTTGTTCTACTAATTTGAGGTATAGCTCATTAACCACCTTATTTACTTCCACCTGCCTATCCATGGACTGCTTCAATTCATTATGTATATGTTTAATTTGATCCTTATTAAACATTGTCTTTTGAACTAGCTCACTTGCAGAGATAATCGGATTTGTGCTAGCCACAGTTTTTACAAAAGCTGACCCTTCAGTACCTTTAGAAATGTTATCCAAATTTGTCTTATAGGCTCCTTTTAAAATTACCCATGTAGCCAATATCTCTGTTTGAGGTTTGTACCCTAATCCAATGATCTTATCTTTAGTGTTAAACTCAATCACAAAATTTGGATCATCCTTCCTTTTAACTTGATCTAACAGAAAAATTTCCTTTAAAGTGAGGTTAGGAACTAACAACATGTCACTCTTCTTAAGCATTTATCTAGCCTATTCTACCATCCAATCCACATTATCCAAGTTTAACTCTCTTAGGAGTTGACTCACCACTTCCCCATGCTTAGATTATTTTGTCCCCATCTATCAGGTCTGTTTTTGTTCCTCAAACTATTACATATTCATTTGAATCTAGAAATCTTTAAACTCTTGGGAGTTGATGAAGACATCATTTTCAATAAATCTGGCATAAATAGCTTCTCGTTCATCTCCAATAACTATAGGCTTTTCATCTCCCTACAATTGTTCCTTATAGCCATGCAGTTTCTCCTTGTAGGCTGAAGGAGGGGAAGATGGACCTACCTCTTCAACTCGCTTCATGTCCCTCAAGGTAGCAACGATCTCATCAATATCACCCCTTCCTTCTGATAACTCACATTGAATAGTAGAAGGTACCTTTTCAACTTTGGACTTCTTTGGCAGAGGGGAATTAGAGTTTGTATCTGCAATGATCAATTTTCTAGACCTTTTGGGAGGAGGTTTAACCTTTATATCCGATGTATCTTTACTCTTTCCCTGCAGTTTGTCAAAATCCAAGATACATAACTCCATTCTGAAAACCTCATTACCTTCTTCACTGTGGAATTTAGGTAATCCCTTCAGAGCCTTGTCGTTCTCCAATTCCACTAGGATCTTCACTTATCCATCTTTGATGAATCTCAGATATATTTGACAATTTATTGCAACATCCTCCAAAAAATTAAGAGAATGCTTGTAATCCTTGATCATAGACCTAATATGGTTTTCAGGATCATATTCCCTCAATTTCACACTATCTATATGATAGGATTGAAAATATTCTTGCAACTACTCTAAGTCCCAGAACCTATGAAGAACCCTGCAAAACTGGTCACATTGGGCAAAAAGGTTCCTTTCTTCCTTGGGGTATTATCTTCCTTTTCAAATCATAAAATTTTCCACATAAATTCCATGAAATCCAATCTTTCTGACACAAAAAGAGGAATCTTATGAGGGGCTTGTCTACACCCATATACTCTAAAAATAGTATAACTTGTTGTGCAGATCCAATCTCCAAAATTATGTGTGAAACCTTTATCAGGTTTAGTATCTTTTGCTCCTAGAATCTCCCTGGTCCTAGGAGGAATTCCTACTATATTTCCTCCTATCGTTCTAATAACCCACACCAAAAACCTATCATGGAAACTGTTGGTTCTTTTTCTTGCTAACACATAAAATTCTTGTGATAAGCCCTCTCTATTTTCCCACACACTGATCAGGCAAGAAAGAGAAGAACAGAAACAGGGTTCTTACGCCCTCTACTCGTTGAGTTCCACAAACTTAGGCGGGTTTACCCTTTTCTTACTTAGAAAGGTCAAATCACAACATCACTCCAGCAAGTGCATAGTGGAAATTACAGACCCTATCTTCTGTAATACTTATTTGACAAAACAAAACTAAAATAGAATAACAAAGTGTTTAATTAATTGATGATAGTCACCCACTCTGAATGAATAAAAGACCAGTGCCTTATCCTAGGGTATGGATTTTCTCTAAATATTCATAACCATTGACAATAAAATAAACCTTGAAACACCTACATATCTAAACAGAGGAAAAATACACCTTATATATTAATCCTCACATACATTTTGAGAAAAATCATCAAATTCATTACAAACCTCAAATTTCATCAAAATTATCCTAAGGAAATTAACTCTCTCCTTGAGAGAACCCCTAAAATGATTTCACAATCTGCCTAAAAGATATATAAATTGAACAACCCTTAACTATTCAATCTAACAAAAACTCAAAATATGACAACAAAGACAATCATTCATCAAAATCCAAAAACTGTTGATGGATTTGTATTTATATTTATATCAAAATATGGCTACTACATTCAAAAGTACACTTCAAACCCTTTTTTAATTCTTGGTCGAAACCCAGAGTTGTACAATGCTTTGTATTTTATAAAAAATGACTGTCCCCTTCCCAGTAGTCTTGGAATCCTCTTATAACTTAGGATGCAACAAGCATCAGAAAACATGGGAGGATTACAATATCTTTCAACAAAAAAATTTTACAATACAGATAACAACATACAGATGACAAACAAGGAACCACAAAGCCAACCAAAAGTTATTGCTTCTTAAGGACATCTGCTTATCCTTTCAACATATCCTCCCACCTATTCACATCCTTGTCAGTGGGCCAAATGAAAGCATTTACTTTTTCTAACTTGGCTATGGCCTCTGTCTATCTGGCATCTATAATCATCTTGGCCTCAACAATAAATTTGGTCATATCCACTTCAACTTTGAACAAGTTTTTGATCAAATCGTTGAAGTAACCAATGTCAATATCAATATCCAAATACTTGTTTACATCATATGCCTTAAAAATTCCATCAAATTTTGCTTCCCATATCGAGTATTCTTTTAAATCTTTATTATCATCATAAATATGAGGGATAAGTGCATTGCACTGCTTACCAAATAACTACCATTTTTTGCTGATCAACTCATCCTTCCCATTAAAAAATGCATAAGAGATATTTATCCCTTTTTTTATTTCAGTAGTTTATGAAATCTTGGGAGGGAAATCATCACTATATAATATTGTAGTGTTGAACTTATCCATTACTCTATTCCTTCTTGACCATGTTTTGAAAATAGGCTCAAGGAAAACCATGGCTTGAGAAGAAAATTTGCAAGAATCTTCGAGTGACTCATGCATTGCATACACCAATTAAGTTCAACCTATCCATTACTCTAGTCCTTCTTGACCATGTTTTGAAAATAGGCTCAAGGAAAACCAAAGCTTCAGTAGCAACTTTGCAAGCATATTGGAGTGACTCATGCAATGCATACACCAATGAATTCTTTTTTTTTGAAACACCCACCCATTATTCTAATATAGCAAGGACTACATGAATAGCATTATCACCTTGTCCTCTCAAAGATTTCTCTGCCTGGCCTTCACTTTCTTCTATGTCACCCTGAGTCTCTGTAGATGCATCTACCTTGTTTTCCATGGCTACCTATGGGGGTTCACTTACTTATTTTTCCTTTACTTCTTCCTTCAGTTCTTCCACTTGTTCTTCCAATGCATTATTTTGTATCATAACCTCTTCATACCTTTTAGCCAAAGCAATCATTTGATTGAATGTTTTCTCATACCTTTTGTACAGGTCCTCTGTTTTGGCCAAGTTCATAAATGAAACTTGGGTCATTAAGTGAGAAATCTCTATATCAGTGGCGTTCTATAAGTTCCATATCATTCTTTCAGCCTTCTTTTCTTCCCTTATGTTTAACACCAATGGATTTTGCGTGGAAGGATCCAGGGACCAAATAGCTAAAGTTTTAGACTTGGGATCAAAGCTTGATACTCTTAACACATCATTTATTTCAAATTCTGATTGAACATGGTGTTTTCTTATTTTTTGATTTGGTCAATAATAAAGGTGGACTACAAATCCCAATCAGGCATTAATAACACCCCACTATTCTGTACTAGGATCCTAGCCTGCTCAACAGTGATTAGTTCATTTTCAGGGTCATATTCCTGAAGTGTCTTCACAATCTCTTCATTTTTCTCTTCTCCTCCTATCTCTGTTATCAAATTCTATCTTAATTCCCTTTGTTTCATCTTTATCAAAATTTTTTTAATTCATTTGACTTGATGAATTCATCATATTTCATGAATTCATTTTCCATCATCTATTCCTGTATCTAAAATCATTTCACTCTCACCCTTCCCCTCATCTTGTAGCAATGCATGAAATTTGGTTCTATTTTTCCTAAAGAATTTACCCTGCTCTGTTACCATAGCCTTGGCCATATTTATTCTCACCTCAACTTCTTTATCCTTTTTTATGTCTCTTACTTGGTTGCTCCCTAGTAGAAATGGCCTCCTCCCCAACATCCTCATCTTCTTCCCTTGGTTCTGACAATCCTTTTCCATGTAAGGCCAGTGTGTCTGGGGATTCCAGGGTTTGTTTACCTTCATTTCTAAATGTGGGCACTTGTGCCATCAAATTTTCATAGGACTCCAACATCTTTTCAATCCTTTGGAAATAGGAAGTATCAGGAAAGAATCCAGAGATTGTAGTATCTAACTCTTTCCATTCGGCTTCCCCCCTCAAAAGATCTTTCCATTTTCTTCTCCTTTCTTGGACATCAACCCTATCCATTCTATTTCTTACAATATCCTCATCATCTAAACTCTCATGATCCTAGCATTTTCCCAGGATTTCATCTCTTTCAAGGCTATCTAGATGAACTTCTCTGGATCACACAATCTTGATACTGTATTTGACATTATGTATTGTTTCAAAAAACTATTAACCTGTTCAAAGGCTTTCTTGCCTATAGAGAAATCATATGCCACCCATAACCTAGGGATGAATGTATCATTCCTATGTCCCTCTAAAAACTCCTTATCTACCCAAGTAATCTGCCAAATGAATTCTATCAAATCAATTCTCAATGGGACAAACTTAGGAAGTATATGTGGGGCTGAGAGCATGATGAACTATAACTGATTGAATGTTTGAAAATGTTAAGTTGATGATCACCAAGCTGTATAAAGTTAATGCAAGACATTAAATTAGTTAATGTATTGTATTTTCATTGATGTCAACTTGATATAATTTGATTGGTTATATACAGAGTGTTAAATACTTCAGAGAACCAGAAAGATTACGGTTATGCTATCAGTAATGCATAAAAGCTCAGTATGCACTAAGTGACTACAAACACTGACATGCAGTGCACCCCGACAGACAGAGAAACCCAAGAGGAAATTCATAGTGATGCCCGAGCAAGAAACCTGAGAAAGCATTACCGACATGTAGAATCGCAAGCATTACCGACGAGAAGAATCACAGTGTTACACAACGGACAGACAACCCTGACGGAGATACCCGAGGATAACTGAAGTGTTGACCAAAACAAACATGGATTTAAACACCAAAAAGAACTGAAGTTCAGAAATGACAAAAGACTTAGCTGGCAAGAGCTAAAGAAGGAGTTAACTGGATGTTAATATTTTTTTCATCGACAAGTTAAAAGCCAGAGATAAGAGAAAGATTTAAAGTTATTTTATTCCAGTTGTCAAAATAGAAATCTACGGGATAAAACTGAAGTAAATCTTTAAAGAAAGATTGGCTATAATTGTGGATCATGCCAAGAACAAGAAAATCAAGAACTGAGAAATAGTGAAAGGAGACTTCAATCAGACCAGATCAATTAAGCTAAAGAACAAAGCTAATTCTGCGAACACTGAGAAATAGAGAAGCACAACATCACCAAGTAGAAAGAAGTGGAGAAAAGGTATTGAAAAGATACATTGATCAGAAAGATATTATGAGCTTACAATAGATCTGAAAATCTACAAAGTATAGTTGTATATGTGAACAAATCATTTACTATTTCAATTTAACCATTGGATCAGAAAGTCTCTTAACCAAGGAGGACTTAAAAATACTTTATATATTGAGATAAATCCTAAGGAGTATCAAAAGGTTTGGTCATGAAGATAGCATGAGATGCCAGATACCAAGTGACAAACTACACAAGGTTTGGCGATAAAAGGTAGCATAGAGATGCCAGATATCAAGTGACAAACTATTCAATTTAAATCCTCTAACAAGGTCACACCTAAAAGTGTGTTTATAACCTTTAATAGGGTTGTCTCTTCACCAAGCTCACATTAGAAGAGTGAAAATTTTGGGTTACCAGTCCCAAGTGGTTTTTCCCTTGACAGGGTTTCCACGTTAAAAATCCATGTGTCAATGTGTTTATGAGTCATTACTTTAGTGTTTTTCATTACACATAACTAATCTAGATTTATTGTTATAAACTAAGTTATTTATTGCATTTTAGTAAATGAAAGACTACTAATCGGTAAATAGTAAGAATAAGGTTTAACGGTGAACTCTGAGCAGTAGTTATTTGTTGAAATTATTTCAAGGCATTCATCTTATAGGACTGAAGATAACTAGAGGCTTATAATTGTGGTAATAAGTTTTTGGGTTAATTTATTGGAATATTTTTGAGGTCACTGATTCACCGCCCCCCCCTCTCAGTTATTCTAATAATTGATATCAGATCTTGTGTGCTTAGAAAGGGAGTTTAACAACTCAAACAAAAGATCACAAGAGGAGCAAATGAGATGTGCCCAAGTTGAACAAGGACACCTTTTCATCAATGTAAAGCAGGATAAGACTCCACCTATCAGGTATTGGAAATTATGTTACTCAATACTTAGATACTAAATATGTGTTGCCTACAGGACCTCAAACACTTGAGCAATTAAGAGAAAATCATGAGCATAATTCTATGATGATAGAACTTGTTTCCTCACTCTCCGATGTTGAATTTAAAGATGTCAAAACTTGCACCTCTGCAAAACAAATGTGGGACAAATTGAAGCTATTACATGGAGGAGATGCTAATGTACTAAGATCCAAGCCAGAAATCCTAAGAGGTACATTTTATGACCTAAGAATGAGAGAAGGAGAAAATATCACTCAGTACAGCTGCAAAATAAAAGAGGTAGTCAATGCTATCAGAGGAGTTGGAGGCATACTTCAAGAAGAGACAGTGGTAAGTAAAATCCTAAGAACCTTACTGCCTATATATGCTATTAGAGTATCTTCTATACAAGAAATGAGAGAAGTAGAAAACAATAATGTCACTCTAGATAGTCTAGTTGGTAGACTGATTTCATTTGAGATCAATAACTTTGATAACAGTGTCTTACCATCTATTGAGTCTGCATTCAAATCTTCTTTAAAAATAAGTAAGTCAAGTCATAAACACACTATGAGAAATGATAGTGAAAGTGATAGTGATGATGAAGATCTTGATGAGATTGAAGCACTAATGGCTAGAAGATTGCAGAGAGGAAAAGGTAGATACAAAGATAAATTATCACTTGTATGTTTTAATTGTAAAGAGATTGGACACTTTTCTGCTAGATGTCCTAAAAGAAGAAAAGATGACAGAAGTAATGAAAGATCATATGAAAAGAAGTTTGATAGAAGTGACAACAAAGATTACCGAAGAAATAGACAATCTGATAGAAGAGATACCCAAGACTACAAGGACAAAGGGAAGAAATCTTGTTACCTATATGAGAATAGAGATGGAGATACTGACACCAAAACTGATGAAGACATTGAGATGGTAGTTGTGGCCATGAAGGATAATTCAGACAAAGAAGAAAGGTATGTAGAGACTGCACTCATATATAAGGTTAGTAAGAATGATTTCTAGATTATAGATAGTGGCTGCACTCACCACATGACCGGTGATAAACAAAATTTTGAAACTTTTGAGTACTATAATGGTGGATCAGTAAGAATGGGTAATGACACACCTTGTCCAGTTGAAGGTAAAGGAACTATGATGTTGAATAACCTGATCAAATTTGAAAATGCATATTGGGTAAAAGGACTTAATTATAATCTATTGAGTGTTTCACATCTAAATAACATAGGTCACTGAGTACCATTTGAGAACAAAAAGGAAAAGATCTTTAATGAATTAGGAAGGTTGATCAGAACTGGTGACCAGACAGAAGGTAACTTATTCTATCTTGATGATATAAACACTACTTGTTTAATGGCTAGAAATGAAGACATATGGTTGTGGAATAAAAGATTATGTCATGTGAATTTTGACAACATGATTAAGATTATAAATAAAAGGAAAGTAAGAGGCTTACCAAGCATGTCAAAGCCCAAGCATATCATGTGGAGAATTATCAAAAAGGTAACATAACAAAGTCTATTTTCAAGAGAAAAACTCATACATCTAATGCTTTTCTAGAATTAGTCCATACTGATCTATGTGGACCCATGAGATCAAAGAGTTTCTATGGTGATAGATATTTCATTCTCTTTGTTTATGATTATTCTAGAATGATGACAGTTATTTTTTGAAAATAAAAATCAGAAGCATTCAAGATGTTTAAATGGTATAAAGCTGTGGTAGAAAAACAAAGTGGTAAGGAATTGAAATGCTTGAGATTAGATAGAGGAGGAGAATTTGTTTATGATGAATTCACTAACTTTTTCAATGAGCATGGAATTAAAAGATAGGTTTCTGCACCAAGAACACCACATCAAAAATGGGATTGTTGAAAGGAGAAATAGATCCATTGTTGATTGTGCAAGAATATTGATGATAGAGAAAAGAATCACTCAAAATTTCTCGAGGGAAGCTATCAGTACTACTGTCTACACATTGAACATAGTACAATTGAAGAAAGACACCAAGAAGACACCCTATGAGCTATGGTATGGATACACACCCAATGTAAGCTACTTCATAATTTTGGGTAGTCAATGTTATATTTTTAAAGATGATAGAAATGGAAAGCTTGACTCCAAAAGTGATGAAGGTATCTTTCTGGGGTATTCCACCAAGAGAAAGGCTTATAAATGTCTTAACAAGTCCTCTAACAAAATCATTGAAAGTGCAAATATCAGAATAGATGAATATGCAGAGAAAATGATGAGGAAAGTAGAAAATAACCAAAAGACTACAATAGGTTTGTTTACACTGAAGAACCTGACACTCTACCCAAGCAACAATGTATCACTCCCGAGCAATAGGACATTGCACCTAAGCATCAAGCTATAAATACTGAAAATCAGGAAAATGATATTCCGAGCGATGGAGATCAGAATTAAGGTCAAGATGATGATCAGAATGATGAACAAAGAGCTGAACCAATACTTGCTAAGTATGTCAAAAGACACCATCCATAGAACCAAATCATAGGAGACAAGAAGGCTGGAATAAGAACAAGAAGTAAGTCACTGCACACTAGATGTTTAATTTATGATTTTGAGCCTAAATCTATTAATAATGCACTTGAAAATGAAGAATGGGTGTGTCTTATGAATGATGAAATAGAACATATTGAGAAGAATATAACATGGACATTAGTACCCAGACTAGATGAAAAGAATGTCATCGGTACCAAATGAATATTCAGAAACAAGCTGAATGAGAATGGAGAAGTTACAAGAAACAAAGCAAGGTTAGTATGCAAGGGGTATGCGCAAGAAGAAGGTATTGACTATGGTGAAACCTTTTCACCCGTTGTTAGACTAGAAGGAGTAATAATTTTACTTTCTTATGTTGTATTCAAAGGATTCAAGGTATACCACATGGATGTCAAATCTGCATTCCTAAATGGAATACGAGAAGAAGAGGTATACATTGAACAACCAGAAGGGTTTGTTGATCCAGACAGGAGGAACATGGTATGTAGACTACACAAAACCTTGTATGGATTAAAACAAGCACCTAGAGCCTAGTATGAAAGACTTCACTCCAATCTCATAAGCATTGGATTTGTAAGAACAAGTGAAAATAGCAATCTGTATTTAAAAGAAGATACTGATGATAACATTTTGATTTCTGAAATATTTGTTGATGATATCATATTTGGGGGTAATGATATGCTATGTAAATCCTTTTCTAATGAAATGAGAAAAGATTTTGAGACGTCAATGTTTGGGGAGATCAAATTCTTTCTTGTTCTACAGATTCTTCAATGGGATGCAGGCATAGATATCACACAATCCAAATACATCAAAGAAGTGTTGAAGATATTCAAGATGGAAGATTCCAAGCCAGTTGGAACACCTATGGAAATCGGATGTAAGGTGACAAAAGAAGACAAATCAAATGAGGTAAATAAGACCTTGTATAGATCAATGATTGGAAAACTAATTTATGTTGTTCATACTAGACCATATATAGCACATGCAGTTGGAATAGTTGCAAGATTCTCTGCTAATCCCAAAGAATCACACATGACTGCTGTCAAGATAATTATGAGATAGCTAAAGAGCACTGAGGACTATGGCTTATGGTATAAAAGAGAAGGCAAATTTGAGTTTCAAGTCTATACATATGTTGATTGGGCTGGAAACTTAGATGACCGAAAGAGCACAAGTGGAGGAGCATTCTTCATGGGTGACATACATGTCACATGGATCAGTAAGAAGCAAGGATGTATCTCACAATCTATTATAGAAGTAGAATATGTGGTTGTTGCTGCAAACTGCTCTAACATTGCATGGATCAAACAGTTATTGGAAGGTATGAATATGAAAATTCTTGAACCAATGATTATCTATTGTGATAATACCAGTGCAATAAAAATTTATAAGAATCCTATCATGCATGCTAAGACTAAGCATATTGCAATCAAGTATCATTACTTAAGAGAAAAAGTACAAGAGAAAGAAGTGATATTATAATATGTTCAATCAAAGGAACAATTAGCTGACATGTTCACAAAGCCATTGCCTAAAGATACATTTGAGTACCTGAGAAAGAGACTAGGGGTCCGACCCTTGTCTATTGGTCAGTAAGCTGACTAGGAGACTACATCAGCCTACACATAATCATAAGATCTCTCATGTTGATGCAAGAAAAGGGATGGACTACACAGATATATCAGTACATAGAAAGGTACATATATGCACCGAACACCAGAGTCACTATATTGCTGATGGATAGGAAAATTCAAGGAGTATATTATAAAAGGTGAAAGGATATAACTTTGGCATGATCAATGTTATCTTTGGCATTTTTTTCAAAGGGAGAGAGTATCCTAAGAATTCAAAGGGATAGAGTATCCTGAGAAGATCCAAAGGAGGGAGATTATATATACATATGAAATATCCATCAAAGGGAGAGAAGATATCCTAAGGGAGAGATGTAACCTGTAAGGGAGAGAATTGTTGATGACAATTATTCAATTGTGTATTGACATTGATGTTTACACAAGTATAGTGATGTTTACACAAATGTCAAATCCTATCCAAGAACACTCAGTTCATTTCAAACACTCTTGGGCATTGAAGAGGACCAAAGTGTTTTTGAGTTCTAACCGAGTTTACTCAGGCATTACAGTGTTGGTCGGGCATTGAAGGATTTTAGTAGTGATCGAGTTAAATAGTTAGTGTCAGCCGACTAACAGTAGTTTATATTTTATGGATAATTGGTTATATGCAGTCGACAAATATGATTTTTATTATCTATTTGGAAGGATATTAAGGTTGAATTGACAAGGATCATCATATATATATATA
>MU227771.1:744985-791070 GCA_018584345.1 Thuja plicata
GGTCCATACTAGTCCCGTAGTGTAGCTTGGAACTCGGTAGCTTTGGTGACTCGGTAAATATATTGTTACTCGGTAAACATATTGTCACTCGGTAAACACTGGTGACTCGGTAGAAACTGACTTCTCGTTTATCTTCAGTCTGATGACTCGGTGACTACCGTCTGCTCGGTAACTTCTGTTCTTCTCATTTGCTCGGTAACTGCCTTACTGCTCGGTTTGAACTGTTTGGTCTGTGATCTTTACTGAATGCTCGGTAACTGCTGTAGACTGAGTGATGAGCTCGGTAAGCACTTCAAAACCGAATAAGTGTTTTCACTAAGTGCATTCACTGATGCCAAATGTATCATTATTCCAACACATCATGCACCTGAACAAATAATTGGAGATCAGACAAAAGGTGTAATAACAAGCAAAAAAATTAAAGGTACATGTTTTCTTAGTGAAATTGAACCTAGAACTATTAAAGATGCATTGAATGATGAAATCTGGATCGAAGCAATGAATGAAGAAATTGAGCAGATAGAAGAAGAACAAAACCTGGACTCTTGTACCTAGACCAAAAGATAAAAATGTGATTGGTACTAAGTGGGTTTTCAGAAACAAGATGAATGAAAAAGGAGAAGTTTCCAGAAAAAAGTCAAGATTAGTATGTAAAGGATATGCTCAAGAAGAGGGTATTGATTATGGAGAAACTTTTTCTCCTTTTGCAAGACTTGAAGGATTCAAGACTCTTCTAGCATATGCTGCACACAAAGGATACAAGGTATATCAAATGGATGTAAAATCTGCATTTGTGAATGGAATTCTTGAAGAAGAATTCTATATTGAGCAACTTGAAGGTTTTGTAGATCCTGAAAATAGGAATATGGTTTGAAAATTACACAAAGCATTGTATGGACTGAAGCAAACTCCTAGAGCCTGGTATGAAAGACTGCATGGTTGCTTGATAAGCATTGGATTTCAAAGAACTAATGACAATAGTAGCTTGTATATCAAAGAAGGATCTCAAAACAAGATACTATTAGCAAAAATATTTGTTGATGATATATTTTTTACTGGATATGATGACTTGTGCAAAGCATTCTCTAAAGCTATGAGTAAGGAATTTGAAATGTCTATGTTTGGTGAAATCATTTTCTTTGTTGGATTACAAGTTCATCAGATGAAGGATGGTATCTACATTACCCAGTCTATATACATCAAAGAGATACTGAATAAATTTGGGATGGAAGACTCTAGACCAGTTGGAACACCTATGCCTACTAGACATAAGTTATCTAAGGATGATGATTCAAAGGAAGTAAACCAGACTACCTACAGATCCATGATTGGAAAAATTCAATATGTTGTTCACACAAGACCTGATATTGCATTAGCAGTTGGTATTGTTGCAAAGTTTTAAGCCAATCCTAGAGAGAATCATTTGATGGCTATCAAAAGGATTATGAGATATCCTAAGGGTACTGGAGATTATGGATTATGGTATAAGAAAGGATGAAACTTTTATTTGAAGACTTTTATTGATGTTGATTGGGCTGGAAGTGTTGATGACAGAAAGAGAACAAGTGGTGGAGAATTATTTCTTGGAAAGAGGTTAGTCTCTTAGATAAGCAAGAAATATATCTACATTTCTCAGTCTACATTAGAAGTAGAGTATGTTGTTGCAGCAGTAAATTTTTCAAATGTCATATGGTTCAAATAGATGTTGTTATTTATGAAGGTATAAATCACAGAACCAATTATTATCTACTATGACAACACCGGTGCTATTAAACCTCAAAGAACCCTATGATGCATACTAAGACTAAACATATTGTAATAAAGTATCATTTCTTGAGAGAACTGGTTTAGGACAAGGAAGTAAGATTAGAATATATGAATTCTAAAGAACAAATTGCAGACATATTCCCAAAACCATTACCTAAGGATGCATTTTTGTATCTTAGAGGAAAGCTAGGGGTAATTCCCCTAACTAAGGCTCACTAAAACACAGTTTAGTGATGCATCAACCGACCTACAAAATAGACTTAACATGTTGATGCAGATATTTAGAGCTTATTGCATATGAATCAGTATAAATAGGTACATTACAACTTCATTGGATATGTTAGTTGGTGTCTTTGGCATTGGTTGTCAAAGAGGGAGAGATTACTGTATGTCATAAAGATTACTGATGGAGAGATTGATGAAAGAGGGAGAACTTTATCAGAAAACAATGTAAGAGGGAGAAATCTGTATTTCAATTTTATGAAGATAGGGGGAGTTTTTGGATGAGAATCAAAATGAAGCTAAAGGCATTAATAAAATTTGATGAGAATCAGATTGAAGCTAAGGACATTAATAAAAATTTCATTCCTATGTATGTTTCTCTATAATTCTTTGTATTATGTCATGTTGTGTTGCCATCAATGCCAAAGAGGGAGATTATTGATGACAATTATTCAATTGTGTATTGTCATTGATGTTTACACAAGTATAGTGATGTTTACACAAATGTCTAATCCTATCTGAGCACAGTCAATTCATGCCAAACACTCTCGGGCATTGAAGAGGACAAAAGTGTTTTTTAGTTCTAACCGAGTTCACTCAGGCATTACAGTATTGGTCGAGTGTTGACAGATTTTAGTGTTGACTGAGTTAAATAGTTAGTGTCATCCAACTAATAGTATTTTATATTTTATGGATAATTGGTTATATGTGTTGATGACAATTATTCAATTGTGTATTGTCATTGATGTTTACACAAGTATAGTGATGTTTACACAAATGTCTAATCATATCCTAGCATAGTCAGTGTCTGTCAAGCTCTCTCGAGCATTGAAGATGACCAAAGTGATTTTTAGTTCTAACCGAGTTCATTCGTGCATTACAGTGTTGGTCAGGAATTGAAGGATTTTAGTGTTAACCGAGTAATACAGTTAGTGTCAGTCGACTAACAGTGGCTTATATTTTATGGATAATTAGTTATATGCAGCCAACAGACATGAGTTTTATTATTTATTTGGAAGGATATAAAGGTCGACTTGACAAGGTTTAACATATAAATATAAGGTCAAGTTTGGATTGAATAGTGTGGTGATGTGAAATTGCATGTGAGGTGTGATATGAAGAGTGAAGAAAAAATCAGATGGGATTCTGATTGAGGACAGAAGACAAAGGATTAAAATAGAATATATTATCAGTAAGGATCAAGTATTTAATCCAGAATAGAGATCTGAATCAGCAAAGATATTTTCTTATCAAAACAAGTCAATCCATTGTTACTTTCTAACAATTGTAGCAGTGATCAAAATCTTTTAACAGAGTAGACTTAACAGTCTTTTGTAAATCCTCTCACAAGGTGACATTTCTACATTGAAATGTTTGAAGACCTCTCACAATGCCACTCCTTACATGGTGATGAAATCCTCTAATAGGGTCACACCTAATAGTGTGTTATTGTAACCTTTAATAGGGTTGGTGCCTAACTGGGCTCACTTTAGAAGAGTGAAAAATAGTGACTAGTTGCTATTGGTTGTTTTTTTCATATTGGGTTTCTATGTTAAATCTTGGTGTTATCTGTCTATATTTCATTTGATTTAGGATTTATGTTTATGCAATTAATTACTAAATATAATCACAGTTAATATCTTAATATTTTCTATGTTAACCGAGTGACAGTGAAATATCTATGTTAACCGAGCAACCGTGTTAAATTTTTTTAAGACATATAAGGGACTTGGATTTATTTTGTGGTAACTGGTTCACCCCTCCCCTCTCAGGTATTCAACTCATTTCCAAAAATTGGTATCAGAGTACAAATTTCTTACAAGGAAGGTTTAAAGGCCTAAGGTAAAGATCAGAGATGTCTTACAAAAGGGAGATCCCTAAGCGCAACAATGACAACTTCACTGCATGGAAAGATCTGATGAGGCTACATCTGTCTACTATTGGAGATACTAGTTTTCAATTCCTATATCACAAGTATGTGGAACCATTGAGACCTATGTCTATGGATCAGATGGTGGAAATGAAGTATCATAACATAATGATGATTGATATAGCCTCTGCACTCAGCTATTCTGAATTTGATGAAGTCAAGGACTGTCCCACTACCTTTGATATGTGGAACAAACTACATGATATCTATGGAGGAGATGAAAATGTAAAGAGAGCCAAAGCAGAAATTCTCAGAGGTCAGTTTGATATGATGAAAATGAAAGAAGGAGAAAACATTACAAAATAAAGTGAAAGAAGCAAGAAAAGTGTTAGTGCAATCAGATCTGCTAGTGGAACAATTGAAGAAAAAACTGTAGTCAGCAAGGTATTAATAACTTTACTTCCTATCTACGCAATTAGAGTTTCAGCTATTCAAGAGATGAGATGCAGTAATGACATAAATCTAGATGGATTGATTGGAAGATTATCACCTTTTGAGTTGGATAAATTTGAAAATTATTCTCCTAATCCTAGCAATCTTGAGTCAGCATTCAAAGCTAAATTAAACCTTGGAAAGATGAAAGGAAAATAGATTGACAGTGATAGTGATGATGATTATGATGATGAGGATCTAGAAATCATTCAAGCATTACTCTCAAGGAGAGCTGCAAAAGGAAAAGGATAATACAAAGGAAGAATACCATTGATTTTATTTTCATGTGATGAGGTTGGTCACATTTCTGCTAAGTGTCCAGACAAGGAAGACAGAGGTGAGAGAAAGTTCAACAAGTATAAAGGCAAGAAAGATTACAAAAGCTACAAAAGAAAAAAGGACAAAGGTAAGAAATCTTTTTATATTGCTAAAGATTCTGATAGTGATGAAGAGGAAGATGAAATGGTTTACATTGCTATTAAGGATGACTCAGATAGTGAAGACAATGAAAATACTGCACTATACTCTCATATTAGTAAGAATGACACCTAGATAATTGATAGTGGTTGTTCTCACCACATGACTGGTGATAAAACCAAATTTGAACATCTTCAACACTATGATGGTGGGAGTGTTAGTTTTGGGAATGATGAACCTTGCTATGTGAAAGGTAAATGTTGTATTATTCTTACTAAAGGAATCAAATGTGATAATGCTTATTATGTTGAAGGACTAAGGCGTGATATACTAAGTCTAGCACAACTGAATAACATTGGTTTCAAGGTAGATTTCATGAATGGAAAGGCCAAGCTCCTCGATGGTAGAGGAAACCTAGTTGGAACTGGCAGGCAAACAAAAGGTAATCTATTTTATCTTGATCTCAATGAAATTTCATGTTTTATTGCACAAGTGGAAGAAAGATAGTTATGGCATAAAAGGTTGTGTCATGTGAACTTTGACAACCTGATCAACATAAGTAAGAACATAAGAGTAAGAGTTATTCTTGTTTTGAAGAAACCTGAACTAGCAATATGCAACAATGTCAAATTGGGAAGATGGGAAAAACAAGCTTCAAGAAAAAGAACTACAATACAGATCAAGTTTTGGAATTGGTACATACTGATTCATGTGGACCAATTGGAACAACAAGTTACACAGGTGAGAAGTACTTCATTCTATTTGTTGATGATCATTCTAGAATGATGACTGTTATGTTTCTCAAAGAAATAGTAGAAGCCTTTCAGAGTTCAAATGGTACCTAGCCAAAGTTTAAAAAGAAATAGGAAAGAAACTTAAATGCTTAAGATTTGACAGAGGAGGAGAATTCATTTCTAATTAATTCAATGAGTTCTGCAATGAAAGAGGAATCAAAAGACAAGTATCTGCACCAGGTACACCACAACAGAATGGTATTACAGAAAGAAGGAACATATCCATTATGGATTGTGCAAGAACTTTGATGATTGAGAAGGATGTTGCTACCAAATACTGGAAGGAAGCCATTAGCACTACAATTCACACCTTGAACCAAGTTCAACTAAAGAAAGGTACTAAGAAGACACCTTTTGAATTATGGTATGGTTATAAACCTAATGTTCGTTATTTCAAAGTATTTGGA
This sequence comes from Thuja plicata, assembly GCA_018584345.1. Taxonomy (NCBI): domain Eukaryota; kingdom Viridiplantae; phylum Streptophyta; class Pinopsida; order Cupressales; family Cupressaceae; genus Thuja; species Thuja plicata. The sequence continues at coordinate 750,955 of MU227771.1, forward strand.
AGTAAATTCTATATCTTGAAGGAAATGAGAAATGGAAAATTTGATGTAAAAGGTGATGAAGGTATATTCCTAGGCTACTCCAGCAAAAGCAAAGCATATAAATGTCTAAATCTTACTACTCATAAAGTCATAGAAACTGTGCATGTAAAGGTCGATGAGTTTGCGGAGAGAAATAAAGAATAGAGCAGTAAAGAGCCTGAAGACTACAAAAATTGTGTAAAATTTTAGTCACGTGACTAAATGTTTAGTCACGTGACTAAACATTTTAGTCACGTGACCAAAACTGATCATATTTGGCAAATAAATGACTACGTGACTAAAAATTTTAGTCACGTCACTAAAATTGTGACTAAATAAATGACTAATTTGGTCATCGGGTAAAATGACTAATTAAATGATCAATTTGGTCATTGGGTAAAATGACCAAATAAATGATTAAATAAATGACCATATAAATGACTAAATAATTAGTCACCCTTATAATAAAAATGACTAAATGAATAATTAATACTCTTTTACACATTAACATTTGATAATATTATATACTTATATTCTTAAAAGTTGCATTTCACCAATAATGTGTGTTCGCCAGTAGACTTTTTGTGCGAACATTATTCCAGCCACTATTTGTCAATGTCTCTCATGCAATGAGTGCTAAGTGTTATATTCATTCTCATGAGAGATTCCTTCTTGTGAACTACTACTCATGAAACATGGGTCAATGAGTTAGACTCAAAAACCACATAATTATATCATAATTTGACCTCTAGAAAATATCTCATACTTAGCATATACAACTATTCTATTTATATAGACTTAAATTGAAAAATTAAAGATAAAAGACCATTTAAAAGTTAAAGAATGTAAATCTAAAATAATTAAAAATATAGTTAAAGAATTAATAGTCTATAGCTTGTAATTTAAAACATAGTTGAAAATATTGATAATTTATTAATAATTAGAAATATAATTAACAACATTATACAATATAAATGTTAATTTTTTTAGTAAAAATTGTAAAGGCCTTAATTCACATTTGGAGGGAATTTTAGCCAATTTTTTTTTAGCATGAAAAGAGTTCGAGGGAACTTCAATCATTTTCCAAGCCAATATGCACTTTCTCGCTCGCTCTAGAAAGCCTATTTTGAAGCCTCCTTTGTGCTTCATTATGACATCTCTCATGACATCCATTTGTCCCCCCTAGCTACTCTCCTGACTGCAAAAGTTGACGTTGAGCACTAATCTCCATGGCTACGAAGATACTCGGGTTTGTTTGTGATTATTTTCTGCCTCACTCTCATTTTCTTTTGTTCTTTTTTGGATTTAGGACCTACACATCTTTTTGGTACATATAAAGCTACATTAGCTCTTCCAACATTTTCTACATTTCAATATCGAGAAAGGCTACTACCTGAGATTATAAGCGATCTAATTTTCTTAATCCAAGCCTCTATACAATAAATTTGTGATGTCTAATCCATATGGTTTCATAGGGTTTTGAATCTACTTTTTTTTATCCAACTCGCACGCAATTTGATCCATTTTTGTGAAACTTATCATTGTTTTTTGTGGAAGTTTACTGTTTTCTCTTAACAAATATGGGCCGTCTCTTAGCTTTTGCATTTTCATGTTTTTCTCTTCTTCATGGTGTTGACATGCTTTAGGTTGTTCCATGATAAATATCTACTGCAGAAAATAAAGTTCAATTTTGAAGGACACAATTTCTTAGCATCTATTGGGGTATGATTTTATTCCTATCTCAATTGCAGGTATCAGCAAAGTTCCACATCTTATTATCCCTTCTGTGGCAATGAGGATTGAACATTTTGAATATTATTGTAGGAGGAATTTTAGAGTACGCCCTTTCTTGCTTAGTTAATATAACCTAGTCAACAAATGTGTTGCTTGTGTATGCCTCTGAAGGCATAAATCTTTCAATATCCTGGGAAAAAGAGTTTGGGGTTTTTTTTAATTGATAAAAGGCTTTAAATTCAATGATAAAGAAGAATTAAGTTTCTTTTCCAATAAACTAAAAACATTAATCTACCCAAAAACTATTTTTTATAAATATGTCAACAGGCAGGCATGCATCCAATAAAAAAACCCTCTGTCTAGCATATTGTAATAAAACCAGCAGTAAAAAAATTACTCATAAATATCATAACTTACTGACCTAACAAAAGAGCTCAAGAAACTAAAGCTTCTACAACTGGACGTCTTTCATCATTCAAAAGATGAACTTCATCAATAATCAAAAGTGTAACAAGAACTGATAGTGAAATATCACTGCTCTTACATTTAAATACAATCATCCGCCAAAAAATAGACATAATATACATGATTTTGGGGAAACCAAATCATCCAAAATTGGACTCAGTCACATGCAACAAAAATTCAATATAAGATTTGCATCTTGTAATATTCATCCACATTCCTAGCATACAGAAGCAGAAAAATTGCTCCATACTTTATATAACAAGTTATCTATCTGAAACTGAATCCACTCCATTATTAACTACATTTGAGTTTACTTAAAGAAAAACAAAACTCTAACACCACTAGTTGCAGATGTGGAAATACTAGCAGAATATGAAATGAAGAAAAAGAAAAAACCCTTAGAAAATCTAGTTTCTCCTGTTCTAGTGGGGGTCCAAGAAAGAATATGAAGTCACCAAATACAAATATCCTTCTGTGTAGACATATTCCTTCTCTGAATCTCCCAAGTTCTTGTTGGAAATAATGAGGTCAATCTCTGAAAATTTTGCAAAAAAATAAGAATTATTTATTGAAGAAACCCTTAATAAGGGAAAGCATCTGACAAAATTTCAATATCCTTTATACTTGATGCATATCGGTACCATGTTTCAAAGCTGCCATTTTGGCACAAGTTGAAGAGTGATTTATAAAATAAAGCATTATGCCAAGATGGCAACTTAGAAAGAAGGTATGGAGTTCCATCATAACATAAAAGGAGCAAAAATTGATAGATATCAACAACCAAGATTTGAACTAGGTTTCAATTTGCATACATTGGATCCCCGGGCCTCAGCGATTCAAACCAACTACCATTTGAACATAGATAAATGGAAACATGACACCTCTTGTTCTTTATTGCCCTTCGTTAACAATATACATGCCCATAAAATTTCCAAGGGAAAAGTACATAAATGGTGTACAAACAAAAGAGCAGTAAGTTTGCAAGATGGAAGAAAATTCCGCTTTACCAATTCCATGGACCAGTTAATAAGCATATCATCCACCTCATGGACATGATTTAATTAAAAAAAAAAAACAATGTGATATGCACTCAAAGAAAGCAGGTTGGTGATATTATTGTGTGAATTTCCAGTCACATTTTGGGATTTAAGAGAGTACGTTGGCATCAAATCCAAGATGAAAAGTAGCGATAGATTTGCATGACCAGTGAAGCACATAGAAAAAATGAAATTATTATCATTGATCTCCCGAATCAGCTAGAGATGAAGATCGGAAAAGTATCCAAATCCTAAGTTTTTATCCACAGAATATATAGATGAGAAAATACCAGCTGAATTCAATAAAGACCTACAAAAAGCACATGCCTCGATACATGCCCACCAAGGAACCCTTGAAACAAACTTGCAGCTCATTACAAACACTCATTACAAATTCTACAAAATAGAGTTGCTTCATTGGGACTCTTTTCTCTTGACAACTCTTGTGACCTTTTTTACCAGCATAAGTATCACTATTCTATGATCATGCTTTGGTTATTGATTTAATTTCCCTTCTTTCATGTAAATATTACTACTTGATAATGTAATCTCACTATGCTTCTAAATGTCACTGCTCCTTTTACTATACACTTCAACATCCCATCACAATATCTTAGGTATGTAACCTCTCATTTCACTGTCAATGGATGCTTAAGGATTCTATTATCACAACTATCTTTATCTCTGTTAGTATTGAGAGTTTTGTACTCACTGTGATCTATATGGTTATTGTGCATGGTATGACCATCCCAAGTGATAGTTGATAAGTGAACATATGTCACTATTTTTACCTATCATAATTACATGCATTCTCTTCATTAATTCATATTGGATTCAGTAGCATCTTACCTCCACTCTTTTGATATTTCCATCTCTTGTAGATTCTGGGAAAAAATTTAATGATGCAAATAAGCTTCTTATTTTCTAAAGACAAACACATATTATTTACTCAAACACCCTTTTCGAGCCCAAACACATTCATATGACTATTATTTATAATTTTAAAGTGGATAATTTTACATATGTTCCATTATGAGAGTATCATCTATTCCCAATGTCTGAAATATTTGAAATGGTACACAAGTTTGTATCTTCTTTATCTTCTACTATTTCTACAACATCTCTTTTATAGAAACCATGTCTTTTATAGCAGTCATGGTCATCAATGTTTATGGTTTATACTCTCTATCTTTTCAAGATCCCTATGATCAATGTTCTAGGACTACTCTTTTTCATTTTCAACATTGTGTCATATCATGTATTTTTTTTACATTCGTTCTATACCCTATTTTATTTATATTTCAATCTTTAGTGTTATTGTTGGATGATATCAGTTTTGGGTACCGATCATGTTGTTGATATTCATGTTTTGTCACTGATGTCAACATATATTTCTGTGGAGAGGACAGACTGGTTACTTGACTGGAAGAAGTGTACAGACACTGTATGGATGATTCAGAATGATCGAAGTTGGATTTATGCAAAAGGATGTGTTTTGAACTTATTCCTAAGGTCGCTTGGCTTTATGTTTCATATTGCGGATGTTACAGTTGATTTGGTGAAAACTGGTTTCTAAACTGTAACTGTGATTCTGAACAAAGTAGGTCTCTGTGTTTCGGGTATATCTTTATGGCGAAGATGTTTCAGATGAAGCAAGTTTACTGTTGGATATCTGACATATATTGGAATAATGGGTTGAGTTCAATTGTTTTTTTATGACTAGTGACGTCAGTTGTGGCGTGTATTTAGAAGAAGACCTATTTGTTAGCCGACTTCAGACATGTAGCGTGTAAAATGAATTGTGAGCTTGGATTGCAGATATGGAAGTATAAGTGATGGATTATATTTGATGTTTACTTTTTAAAGGTACTGCGTGTATCTTAGCAAGGGGTTAAACAATTATTTGTATATTGGAAAGCCTTAATTGGCTGACCTAATTAATTATTTGTGTATTAGGAAATCTTAACTACCGACCTAATGAATTATTGTAAGAGGGTATATATGAATGATATTTTCTTTTGAAAAGGTGTGACAAAGATTGAAAGGAAGAGAAGTGAAAGATGTGAAGCTTGTTTGACTGTTGGATGTAGAGTAGAGTTTATGAGAAGAGTACTTCATTGGAACTGACCAAGCAAAGATAGTTGCTATCAGACAGTTCACTGGATTGTGTATTTTATATATGAACTTGTTTGGTTTGTGAATCCTTGAGGGTGGATTTATCCTTCTTTGGGTAGTGTGCCTTGGCAGTGAGCCTACTATTCTCTTGACTCCTAACAAGGTCTGTCTCCTAACAGGGACTATGTACTGTAATGTTGTAATAAGCTCCTAACAAGGATAAATATTTTAATAGGGATACTATACTCTCAGTACATTATTTTTGGGTTTTAATTCCCACTGGGGTTTTACCTTTAATAGGGTTTCCTCAACAAAAAATACTCTGTTATGGTGTTGGCATTTACTGTGTTATTATTTACATTTGCAGATTTGGTTTATAAAGTTTGAAGTTTAATAATCTATATCACAACTTATTCACCCCCCCCTCTCAGTCGTCTTGTGGACAATTATTGCTAACAATTGGTATCAAAGCTTGTGGTCCTTAGAGAGAAAGTTTAACAGCTTGAGGTGATCATGAAGATGACTTACTATAGGAAGGATGGCCTGAAGTTTGATCCTGAAAACTTTGACAGTTGGTAGAACAAGACAAGAACACATTTTCTATGTCTGGGAATTGATTACTGGATGATCACAAAGAAGAATGAAAAGATAGCGACTGAGGATGAATTAGAGAAGGCTACTGAAGATCAAAAGAATTTATTTTCATGTAATATGGTTACAAGGGAATCTTTTATCAGCACACTTTCAGAAGGAGAATTCACTGAAGTAAAGGACTTGGATTTTGTACATGAGATCTGGACAAGATTGGAAGCATTATATATTGGAGATAAGTTTACAAAGCAGGAAAAGCTACAAAAATGGAATCACTAAAGATGAGAGAAGATGAGAACATTAGAGCATATGGATAGAGAATTACTGAAGTAGTTACTGTTATTAGAAACTCTAGAGGTACTTACTATGTGGAAGAAGTGATTGCAAAGATACTCAGATCTTTTACACCTGCATATAGAAGCAAAGTACAAGCTATAGAGGATATTATACCTTTGACACCAAAATTTACTAGAGAGATGTTGATTGGAAAGCTAACTACATTTAAGGCCGCAGAATTAGGAGACACTTTACCTAAAGTTGAGTTAGCATTCAAGGAAACCGTGCACAAGAACAAAAAAATCTTATCTAGAAATGTAAGCACCACCAGTAATGACCTAAGGGAAGAGCTTGGAGCCTATGCTAATGAATGGGAACAGATACATGAAGAAGAAAAAAATGTTACATGAAGTTGTGGCACTAATTTCTAGGAAAGAAAAGAGAGGTAAGGGAAAGTTTGAAGGAAAATTACCTTTTAAATGTTTTTCATGTAACAAGATTGGTCATTTTGCATCTAGATGTCCTACAAGAGTTCCAAAGCACAAACATAAGTTTTTCAAGTCTAAATATTCAAAAGACAAGGAATGCTATTATGCTAGTGAGGGTATATCTGATGATGATGATGGTGACTATGATGAAATTGGATTTATTTCTATTAACGATGATGAACCTATGCGTGAAGAAAAATCCTTAGTATCCCGAGTTGAAAAGAAATCTGAATGGGTTATCGACAGTGGTTTTTCACATCATATGACTGGAGATAAAAACAAATTTGTGAGTTTGAAAAGACATGATGGTGGTGTTGTCAAATTTGGTGACAATACTCCTAAGCTTATTATTGGAGTTGGGTCTATTTCTTTGGATGGAGAGACTAACACTGACAATCTATTACTTGTTGATGGACTTAAGCATAATCTGTTGAGTGTTAGATAGTTAGTAGACAAGATTTATCAATTGAAATTCATTGATGGGAAATGCTCTATCACAAGTAAAGTAGTAGACTTCATCGCATCTTGTAATAAATCTAGAGGTAATGTATTTGAATTGAACACATCTAAATCTTCTTGTTTTATTGTGAAGGTTGATGGCAGTTGGTTATGGCACAAAAGATTGTCTTGTTAACTTTGATAACATTGTGAAGGCAAGTATGACAAAAGCAGTAAGAGATCTACCTAAAATTGTGAAGCCATCTAACACTATGTGTAGAGAGTGTGGTATGGGGAAGTAGACTAGAAGCACTTTCAAAAGAAAAGCTTATTAAGAAAAAGGGAAGTTAGATCTGGTGCATACAGATTTGTGTGGTCCCACAAGAACTAGATCATACTATGGTAAGAGGTACTTTATACTATTTTTTGATGAATTTTCTAGAATGATGTGGGTTACATATTTGAGAGAGAAATCTGAATCATTTGACAAATTCAATTTATTTAAAGCAAAAGTTGAGAATGAATCCGGTTTGAAGATAAAGTGTTTGAGATCAAACAGAGGAGGTGAGTTTACATCAGAGCTATTTAATACATACTGTGAAGAGCATGGAATATACAGGTAGGCATCAGCTCCTAGAAATCCACAATGGAATGGGATAGTAGAGTGAAGAAACATAACTATATTAGAAGCTGAAATGACTATGTTGCTAGAAGGAAATGTGTCACATGTTCACTGGAGAGAAGAAGTTGGGACTGTTGTGTACAACCTAAATAGAATTCAGATCAGAGAAGGTACAAGTAAGACTCCTTATGAATTATGGTTTGATCATACACCTACTATGAAATATTTCAGAATATTTTGTAGTAAATGTTATATCAAGAGAGATGATGAGATAGGCAATTTTGATGCTATAAGTGATGAAGGAATTTTTATTGGTTATTCCAGTAAGAGTAAATCATATAAATGTTTCAATCTAAGATTGATAAAGTTGATTGAAAGTGCCAATGTGAGAATAGATGAAAATTTTCAGATTCAGGAAAGGATGTATGATTGTGGTCAGATTACAGAAATGAAAGAGGTTACTAATGAACCTGAAGAATCTTTGATGATTGAAAATGAAATTGAAGATGAACATACTGAAGCTACTAAGACACTGAAGACACCAAGGTATGTTAAGAAGAACCATCTTGAAGATCAAATTATTGGGGATGCATGTAAAGGTATGATGACTAGATCTAGAGTTAAAGATGAGATCTGTTTGATTTCTCAAGTTGAACCTAAAACTACTGATGAAGCATGTAGAGATGAATCTTGGACCAAAACTATGGAAGAATAAATTGAACAGATATAGAAAAACAATACTTGCGAATTGGTTCCAAGACCTAAGAAAAAAAATATTATTGGTACTAAATGGGTTTTCATAAATAAGATGGTTGAGGAAGGAACAGTAGTAATAAACAAGGCAAGACTGGTATGTAAAGGATATTCACAACAAGAAGGCATAGACTATGAAGAAACATTTGCTCTTGTTGCTAGATTGGAAGTTGTGAGATTATTTCTTTCTTATGCTGCACATAAAGACTTTAAGGTTTATCAGATGGATGTGAAGTCAACATTCTTGAATGGTGATCTAGAAGAAGAAGTTTACATTGAGAAACCTAATGGTTTTCCTTAAACAGATGATGAAAACATGGTTTTCAGATTGAAGAAGGCACTGTATGGACTGAAACAGACACCAAGAGCATGGTATGCAAGACTAGACAAATATCTACTTCATTTTGGTTTCAGAAAAGGTAATGCAGACAGTAATTTATATTTGAGAACTGATGAAGATGGAATCTTAATTATAGAATTTTTGTTGATCATATCATTTTTGGAGGCAATGATAAGATGAGTAAGAATTTTTCAAAAGAAATGGAAAATGAATTCGAGATTTCAATGATTGGTGAGATGAAATTTTTTCTTGGTTTGCAAATTAATCAGAGTAATAATGACATTTATATATCTCAGACCAAGTATCTTAAGGAAATGTTGAAAAAGTTTGAAATGGAAGATTGTAAACCTGTTGGGACACCTATGGTGACTGGACACAAACTGACTAATAATTATGAGACTCAAAGTGTTTTACAGACTAAGTACATATCAATGATTGGAGGTCTACAATATCTAACTCAGACTAGACTATATATTACCAATGTAGTTGGAATTGTGGCTAAATATCATGGAGATCCTAAAAAGACACATTTTGTTGTTGTAAAAAGAATTTTTAGATATTTGAAAGGGACAATGGAATATGGATTGTGGTATGAAAAATCAAAATATTTTACTTTGCAGGCTTATATTGATTTTGATTGGGCAGGTAATGTGGATGACAGAAAGAGTACAAGTGGTGGTGCATTTTTCCTTGGAAAAAGATTGGTTTCTTGGTTGAGAAAGAAGTAGAATTGTATTGCTCAATCTACTGTTGAGTCAGAGTATGTTGTTGCTGCAATAAACTATACAAAAGTTGTTTGGAAGAAACAAATGCTGAAAGACATTGGAATAATTTTTGAAGAACTAGTGGTTATCCATTGCAATAATACTAGCACAGTGAATATGTCAAAGAATCCTGTAATGCATTCAAAGACTAAACATATTTCTATTAAGTATCATTTATTGAGGGAGAAGGTAGCAGATAAAGAGATTAAATTGGAGTATATTAGTACAAAGGAACAGATAGCAGATATATTTACTAAACCTTTGCCAAAAAATGATTTTGAATATCTTAGAGGCATGCTTGGCATGGTGGCCCCTCCTAGTGGTAATTTAATGATGTAGATATGCATCAGTCAAGTGGATCTCAGAGCTATATCATTCTCTCGACTTTATGTATTGATCTACTCCTCAGGGGGAGTGATCACAGGAGAATACTATAGGAGTATATGTTGACGGGACTTTGTGACCGGTCTCATCAACAGATGATAAGTTGTCACAGGTATCAGGGTACCAACCAACTTTGCCTGTAAAGGTTTTCTAGGGAATAAATTCTTTGGGGCCTTCAAGAACCTGAGTGTTGGGTCTCGACGGTGCGGGGTAGCTTAGTTGGAAAAGTGTCTATTTTTGTTCAGGGGGGGTAGCTGGTTTTTGACTCATCTTATTCGGGGATCTCGGTGATAGGTCAGGCTTTCCTACAAGAATGTTAGGTTTATCAAATAAATAAATAAAGATATACCAGAGTTAAGAGTTCATTACTTCTACTTATAGTTATGCAATATATTTCAAACATCAACCATTCTCTAATGAACTACACTAAATACTGAATAGATATCGAACCAACAGTTCATACATATTCAATAGAAAGAGGAAATGAGATCATTAATCTAACAAAACATGAGCAAAGGACATTAGAAACATACAGCACAAAAGAGTATTTGCTAACTCAGAGATCAGAAAATCACAACATCATTGCAAGAAATTGTTCTTCCTTCTTCATTAACAGAGTGTTCCAGCATCACTGGTGTGTACATCAATGGCTCTAAGGGAGCATCTAACAACTAAGAACTAAGAATTACTGAGCATTGAGCTCTTGCAACTACTAGAAATGAAAAGATCTATTTTCTATTACTTGGGCTGCAAAATCATCAATTTCACCGACCCTTGTTATGAGGTCGGACTTCTTATTTATACACATAGTTTTCCCTAAAAATAACCCAATATAACTATACACTCAACATTAGAATACCATATCCAGTGGCTGGTACTACCTACACCAATTAAAATCACCTCAAAAAGAGAAGAGGTCTGACATGCTAGAGGAAGAAGACAAGAAGAGAAGTATGGAAGAATCGGCATAGAGAAGAGTGTTGGGGTAAAGATAGAAGAAATATGATCATTCCAGAGTTTGAGGCTACATGCCTCATCAATGAAAAATGTGGCTCACTATCTTCGATGGGCCAGGGAGTTAATGTTGGAGTGGTACCTTGGGAGAATCATCTATTAGAGCCATCTCTCTGTCTGACATACCCTATCGGGATCACCTACTTGCTAACCCCTTATTAACTGCTTGAAAATGACCGGTTGGCTCCGGGGAACCTGGACACGAGTCACTACAAAAGAATACAAAACTTTAGATCTAGAATTCTGGAGTCTGGGAGCTTACACTCAAAGAATAATGAATGTTCAAAAAAGCACTCTTCTGGTGAAAACCTTCGTAGTCCAAAGAACCTTACTGTTACTTGTATGCCTTAAATGCTTCCAAGAGCTGGGCAACTCCATCTTCATCAATGTCTTTGATGTCAAACCGACCAAATTTGGCCACCTTTATTTTTTCACCCAGATTTGGGGTGTTTCCTTTGAATTATGTGGCCATCTTTACCGCATCATGGGCCCAGAGCACCATGCGGGATATGCGTGACATATTTTCTCCATCCATTTCTTTTGAAGATTGATATTGTGACTCCATTAACTCATCAACTTTCCCTATAAAAAATTCCTTTGGAGTACATGTATCGGTGTTGAAGGGATCAACTCCTAAAACCCTTGTAACAAATGCCTTGTATAAATTTAAAGAATACTCAACCTCCCAAACTTTGTCCCTCAGAGCCCCTACCAGTTGCTTGCTTGTCTCCAATTTGAGATCAAGTCTAGAGTGCTGGACCTGGATACATTTGAAAGACTCTTCCCCCAAAATTTTTGATTCTGTGACGGGTTATTCTCTGAGACCCATGAGTTCTCCCAACTTACTCATCCATGCCTTGTATTGATCATTTTCTCCCTCCCATAGAGAAATGGTATTCTTGACTTGGTGCAGAATGTTGTCGACCGCGTATAGGTCTAGGAGTATTATTACCAAGAAATGCTAGACATTTACAACCTGTTTGGCCACCCGGTCATTGACTTCCTGTGCCTTCTTCTTCATACTTCTTAAAGTGCCAACGTCACCCTGTGGAAGCGGTGTTCTAGATGTAGAAGCTTCTGGACAAATGATAGTTATAGGTTGCGCCAGCTCTGTCAAAAGCCCAAGGAGATTTGAATTCTTCTCTCTTTCCTCTATTAGCTTCTAGGATTGCTTATCATAATGGGCCTCAATTTCCCGGCTGGCCTCTTTGAGCAGGTCCAATTCACCCTGCTTATCCCTCTTCCCCAGAGGTACTTCTGTCATCTTGTATTTTGCAACACTTACCGCTGCTTCCTCTCTATCTAGGGGAGGTATCACAACAACCGCAACTATATCTCTGCCCAGACCAGTCTAAATGGAGTGGAGGGTCCATGCCTTCTTCACCTTGGGGGCACCTTGTGTTTGTGCCATCATCTCAGCCAGGGAGAGAAATGTTTTTTCCGCCGCCAGGGCCTTTCTTTTCTTTGTTTCTACCAACCATTATGGTAGCGGGGGCAGCCTTGCTGCTAGAGGTTGATCATGGGTATCCCCTCCGGGGTTCTGTTGTTCACCCCCTATGTCTATGGTCTCTTCAGACTCTTTTTCTTGATTTTTGGGATTCTCAACACTGTCCACCTTCATGGCATCAATATCTTCTGCTTCGGCGCTCCTGTCTTTAGCAGCATCTATTGAATCAATAATCATACCTTTAGGGTTCTCCCCCTCATCCTGTTGATGCTTCTGTTGTTCTTCTCCAACATCATCTATTGGGATATCCTCCTCCATTGGCTTGTCTTCCAGAGGTGGCAGAGGTGTCTGGCCAATATTTGACTGTTGGGCCGCAGAGACTACCACGCTAAATGTTACCCTGCCCTGGATGGGTGCAGGAATCTGGAGCATGGTGGTTGATGTTATGGTTTCTCCCGTAGGTCTAGTTCCCTCAGCCAAATATGATCTCTCATCGTGCACTTGCCTCTTTTCTATTTCAATCTCTATGACCAGGGTGTCTTGGACATCAAGGATGTTCACCTGTTCTTTCTCCTTTTCCTCTTCTGCCCAGACCTCCTGCTCTGTAGTAGCTTCCTTTTTTAGGATCTCTTCCTTGATGGGGAACCTTTCTTCTTCTTGAGCGGCGATTTCTTCTACCACTTTCTCGATATCCCCTTGTAGATTTACAAGCTCATCTATCCCAAATATGTCATCAAAGTCATCATGCAAAGGGGAGGTCTCTAGGGGATTCTCTGGTTGATCTTTTGGCTCAGCAGAGTCCAGGATAATTTGCAACTTGGGGGAGTGGGGCATCTTGAGGTCTGATTCTACCCTTGGTGGAGGGACATTTGTGCTTTTCTTCTTCCTCCTCATCACCAATAGGGGCCCGACCTCCAATATGGCTGCGTGTTCTTCCTCTGCTCCTATCCCTGCTGCTTGGATCATGAGTTATGCAAGGGAAGGGGAACCAAAAGGAAGGGAAGGTCCTACCAGAGTTATCAGGATGCCAAGCTGGGTGGATAACACCTCTTTCATCTGCTTGGATGCTACTAGATGAAGCTATACTTGTTCCATAGCAGGAACAAAAACTTTAGATAAAACCCAGGCCAGAGTGCCAGCTATTATTTTTCCTCTATCCTCACCCTATGCGGAGGTTCTATCCTTAGAAGTGGATCCCTTCAAAAATGGGCCAACTCTTATAGTACTCTTTGTACACACCTTTTGGAAATATGCATGACTATGTTCAATTACATCGTGGGTGATGTCCTCAATTCCCGGGCCTTCCAGGGTGTCCCAGTCCACCGGAGGGAGAGCCATCTTATCTACTCCCTGGGCCTTGTACTATGGGTCTATTGTAGACCTGGTATCTGAAAAATCCTTAGGGAATTTTTGAAGCTTGAGATGCTTCATCATGCCCTGTGTCATCTGGACAAAATTTTAGTTCTTGACCTCAAAATCATCTTGGTAGTCTGCCCAAAAATCCTCCATGTGAGGCTTGTGGGGATTCGACGCCCAGGGTAGTGTCGTTGCTATCTTGTCCAATGGATCAAAATTCTTCTAATCTAAATAAAACTCTGTGAGCCCCAGACACTTCAATTCGCTGTCGGCTTCCTTGGCCGTTGTAAGGCTACAAGAGTAGTTCCCGTAGGCTATTGGGAACGGAATGTTGGTGACCTTCTTCAATGCAAAGAAGACATGCAACTCCAAAGTTTGTCTGCAGTATTCCAAAAGAACTATCCTATCCCCACAATGTTTGGGTAATAGGTAGGGTCTCCTGCAGAATCCAGTCACCTGAGTGTATGAATGTTGCTGAAATTGAATATAATAATGGCCATAAGTACTGACCAAGTTCATCGCCTCTTTTGAAAGCTAGTATCTAGCATCCCGAGTGGGTGTAAGAATTTTGTCGTAAATGAAGGGATCATTTACTCTGCAAAAATTGGGGAAGTTGGCCTCCTATTGTAGTAGTGGGAAACAGTCCCATGGAGTGTTCTAGCCCTTGCTAGTCTCGAGCTCGCTGATAGTAAGTAATCGTCGGGTTATGGGGCATTGTTCTGCTAGTGCCCATAAGACATAAGAAGTCATGTAAAATTTGATGGACCGGGTGACCCTGACAAGCTGGGCATCCACATGATTGGCGATGATTGTTTCCCAATCAAAATTTTTCCCACTAGAGGCGATGCCAAACAAGAATTAATCCATCCATGCCAAGAATTCTCAGGCATGGGGCTCTCCAAAGATCCTGCATAATATGATGATCCCCATTTGTATGCTCTCTTTGAACTCTATCCGGGGGATCTCCATCTTCATCTTTTTGTAGTCTTTTCTGGGGTCTTCAGCCAATTGGTGTTGAGGTATTGTTGGGCCATGCCTGGGACATTTTCAAATTCACTTAGTGCCAGGGTCCGGGTAATGACTGTAGCATTGGCAAACTGGGGGATCCCTAGCCCCAAAGAGAATGTTGCGGCATCCAGAGACACCGTGGGCATTGGATAGCTTGAAGGAACAAGAGAAAAGAGCATGACAACTCGGATGGCTATGTTGTAGTGTTCTACTAGTGTGAGGATAAGCTCTAGAGCCTGCACTGAGCAGGGGAAGTAGGCGGCCTTAAGGATTCCAGAGGTGGCCACGTTGAGTGCTACCAGATCTCCATCCTTGTGTTGAATGAACATAATTTTCACCAAGGCCATTATTTTGGCCCATGCGCCGACACTTGTGTCAGTGACTAACTGCAACATGGAATCGACCTTTGATCCTAGAATAGCATCTCCCTTTAGATACTTCATTATCAGTGGAAGTTTTTCTAAGGCCTTCTCGGCCTTTGTCCTGGTGGCTGCCCTTGTTGAAGTAGTAGGGAGTTCTAGACTCTCAAGTGGAGAAGATGCAGATGCCTTAGACATGTTGGATAAGTAAGTTTAGGCAACCTGCAAGACTGAACAACCGTCAGTATATATATATAAACATAATAAAATTTTGGATTCTAGAGATTTCATCACCGCCCCGCCTCGCATCTGTTCCTGAAAGGATGCTAGTTTGAATCAAACCTTGAAGATATAATATATTAAGCACAAATGACTTGGGAATTTGATCAATGCCTAGGGGCTCTAGGGATTTTGGCTCATGTGATGAATGAAATGAAGGCTGAAGGGGAACTTGGGAACCGGAGTCTAGAAAAGATGACCGTTATTGATATGACCAAAAATTAGCCATACTAGGCTAACATGGGGTGTCACGTGGTCATGCAGAAAAAGGAGTAATGGAAATAATAGCAACAGTTGTTTTGACACGCAAGGAAATGAATGCCACTTGGGCCAATTTTGAATGCTCATGCATGGGGAATTAAACCCGCCATTAAGATGGAAATGATAGAGGAGAGAGAAAACTTCCATGGCTCGAACAAGCGAGGTGCCAACTTTGAACCAGGTGGATGCCATGAGGGTGAGCTTGAAAATTTGGCTAAACATGAAAGGGCACGGTGAGCTTGCCACAAAATAGGAAGGATATACATCAATATACATAAACTCCAAAGGGTCAAAGCACAACGAGGGCTGAATCACAACTCGCAGGCCAACCCAAGAACAACCTATATACAGCTCAACTACCAAACTACAAAATTTACAAGACATATACAGGAACTACGCTAATTTACAATTGCATTGAGGGTAGACAACCCTCTGGCAGAGCCATCCCACCAACGGGAAGCGACACCAAGAACAACAAAACAAGAAACCGAAGACAAAAACAAAATGCAACCAAAATGAAACAAAACTAGAAAGTATGAGGAAGAACCAGAAGGACCAACCTTAAAATATGGAGAATGTAGGAGAATGAACACGGGAGGAGCTCTGCAAAAGATTATCCTTGAAACAACCATGAACGCACCACTGCTAATCACTGTTAAACACTGAGAGCAAATCACACTTAATCATTGTTAAATTGCTTTAATCACCTTGAATCACTCTGGGTAATTTTTCGTGGCAAATATAACAATGAGTGGTGAAAATTATTTATACCCTTAGGGTAAAAACATCCTGCTTTCCTTCCTTCCATAAATCCTAATAAAGGCGAACCCCCGGACTTCGGGCCCAAGGATTCCATGCAACTGTACCCTCTAACAAAAGAGGACATGATGATAGAGAACCCTGGAGTCCGGGATCCGGCAAGAACAAAGAAGACAAACACTCCGGGACCAGGTCCCAGAGGAAGAGAAACCAAAATAGAAGGAAACGACCCTGACAGAAGCAAATCCTGGAGGGAAACAAAAGGAAAACAAAGAGAAATGAAAGGGAAAACAAAAGCGAAAAGGGGGACCCAACATTTTTCCCACAAAATGTAGGGATGGGTATGCAGGGCATAACAGTACATTTGGGTGATCTTGCACCTGGTTGATAGATATGAAGATTTGAAAAAGCTTCACCTTAGTGAAGACTAAAAATGAGTTCTGGCACCCTTTTCCATTGCTGCCAAAGGGCGAAGGAATCTATGTGAAAATCCCTACTATTTTGAGAGATTTGTGTTGAGGATATTGAGAAGATTGTATTGAGAGAGAGTACTTTTGGCTTGATGCATATGGATTTTCCCATATGTTGTCATCAATAACAAAGGGGGAGATTATTGGATAATATCAGTTTTGGGTACTCATCATGCTGTTGATATTCATGTTTTGTCACTCATGTTAACAGATATTTCTATGGAGAGGAAAGGCTGGTTACTTGACTAGAAGAAGTGTACGAACATTTTACGGATGATTTAGAATGATAAAAGTTGGATTTATGCAGAAGGATTTGTGTTGAACTTATTCCTAAGGTCACTTGGCTTTATGTTACATATTGCAGATGTTACAGTTGATTTGGTTAAAACTGGTTTCTAGACTATAACTGTGATTCTAGACAGAGTAGGTCTCTGTGTTTTAGGTATATCTTTCTGGAAGAGATGTTTCAGATGAAGCAAGCTTACTGGTGGAAAACCAACATATATTGGAATAATGGGTTGAGTTTGATTGTTGTTTTATGACTGGTGATGTTAGTTGTGGCGTGTATTCTGAAGAAGACTTATTTGTTGGCCGACTTAAGACATGTAGTGTGTAAAATGAATTATGAGCATGGATTACTGATCTGGAAGTATAAGTGATGGATTATATTTTATGTTTACTTGTTATAGGTACCATGTGTATCTTAGCAAGGGGTTAAACAATTATTTGTATATTTGAAATCCTTAGTTGGCCAACCTAATTAATTATTTGTGTATTAGGAAAGCTTAATTGGCTGACCTAATGATTTATTGTAAGGGGGTATATATGAATGATCTTTTCTTTTGAAAAAGGTGTGACAGAGATTGAAAGGAAGAGAAGTGAAATCTGTGAAGTTTTTTTGACTGCTGGATGTAGAGCAAAGTTTATGAGAAGAGTACTTCATTGGAACTGACCAAGCAAAGACAGTTGCTATTAGAAAGTTCACTAGATTATGTATTTTCTATATACACTTGTTTGGATTGTGAATCCTTGAGGGTGGCTTTAACCTTCTTTGGGAAGTGTGCCTTGGTAGTGAGCCTACTATTTCTCTTGACTCCTAACAGGGTCTTTCTCCTAACAAGGACTATGTACTGTAATTTTGTAACAAGCTTCTAACAAGGATAAATCTTTTAATAGGGATACTATACTCTCAGTACATTATTTGTGGGTGTTAATTCCCACCGGGGTTTGACCTTTAACAAGGTTTCCTTGACAAAAAATATTGTTTTATGGTGTTGGTATTTACTGTGTTATCATTTACATTTGTATATTTGGTTTATAAAGTTTAAATTTTAATAATCTATATCACAACTTATTCACCCCCCCTCTCAGTTGTCTTGTGGACTATTATTCCTAACAGTTATTGTCTTTTAGCATCATGCTTGACTATTACATTTCTTGTTGTCTCCATTGCATGCCTTTGTATGATAAATGACCTTTTTCAACCATTGTATATCATTCATTTATCATACTAGCATCATTTAAGCACTATGGTTATGCTCATCTAATCACTGATCTCATACCCTTCATTCCATATTCCTTTCATAACACTCTCTTATCAAACTCGCATTGTGTCCTATCACTGTATAGTCAAAGACCCCCACTATTACTTTATACACTTTGTTGAGCATGTTCCTCTCCATGTTACATTGACACAATGCATTGTCTCAACACATTATCCATGTTTCTTCTTAGAAGGCACTGTAATTTGTATTATGTTTTTCATCTTTATAAGATTCCCTAGTCATTCTTTTAAAGCATTGAATATTCAGGAACTTTCCTTTCGATACACAAACAGAAACTTTCCTTTCGATACACAAACATGAACTTTCATTTCAATACACAAACTTTAATAGTACATTTATCCATATGCATCTTTCATCATCTCTTACATATTGCACAAGAATGTGATGTTATAGAAATAATGTACTCAATCTCTTCTTGCATGTTCAAAAAATTTATCTCATCAAATTGTTTTGTTCTCAGAAACATGGCTACTAACAATGCCTTTAACTTTTCTATCACCAATAATCTCCACATGAACACAATCCAAACTTGAAATGATGGTATCGTATAAAATCTCTTACAACAATTTCTCGGCCAACAATTTTTGAAAGAAATTTGATTATTCTGTGACAATCACCACACACACGAAGGTTTTTGAAATTTTCAGTGAGTATCCCAGAAGGTGTATTGATTAATTCCAAATGCAAAAGCTAGCTTCTCACAATGATAACTAAGAGCATGTTCCTTATGTTACTCTTCAACATATTGGAGCACAAAATTTGTATTGGACACATACCCTGCATCCTTCATTTGCTTCACCATTTTATCCAGAACTTCATAGATCTTTGTTGTTTATGGATGACTTCTATCTTCCACAAAAAATGAATGCACTATATTCTTCACCTCAATCTAGCTGCATCCCAATTTTTTTTATCTCTCTATCTTTCATCATATTTCTAACCTTTTCTACTTCTTCCCACTTCCCAGCTACAACATAGAGCTTTGAAAGTAACACAAGGTGCAAAATTTTGTGGTTCCAACTCAAAAAGGTTTTCTACAGCATATTTTCCTAATTCAGTATTCTTGGGAATCATACAGGCATAATGTTGTGTTTGTGGTGTGATACCATAATCAAGACTCGTTGAATTAAACAAGTGACATCCTTCATTCATTAATCCAACATGGCTACAGACAAGTAGAACACCAACAAAGGCTATATGGTCTAGCTTCAAGCTTGATGATAGAATTTTCTCATAGAGTTTCAAATCATCCTTGCCACAGCTCATCCATGAAACAACGTCCCAAATAGGCATTTCTGTGAACACAAGGTATGCATCCTCTATGCTCCCACATTTAGCATACATAATAACAATGGCATTATGCACATATAAATAATCACCTGATTTTGATCTAACATCAAGGGCATGTACTTGTTTTGCCTATACTAAAGCGGATATGTTGGCACAAGAACTTAAAACACTAGGAAAACTGAAATCATCTGGTGTTATTCCTTCCTCTCTCATTTGAAAAAAAAATTGAAGTACCTCCTCATTATTCCCACTCTCCACATACATTCCAACTATTACAAGCCAAGATACAACATCTCTGTCTAGATTACTATCAAACACTTTATTTGCATCATCTAGGCTTTGGCATTTGACATTAATGTTAACCAGAACATTTCCAACATACATGTTTGACTCAAACCCAATTCTTATTATATATGCATGGATCTTCTTACCTTGTTCTAATGCCAGAAGCATAGAGCATGCATTAAGAATGGTAGGAAAAGTGAAGTGATCAACTTCCACACCTACTCTATTCATTTGACAAAAATAATTTAGAGCCTCAATTGAACACCCATGTTGAATATATCCCCCAATCATTGCATTGCAAGACACCTCCTCTCATCCTTGAACCTCACCCACCATTTTCAAGACATCTTCCATGCTTCCACATTTTCATCCACTGTACCTTTCATAACTTGAATGGTATCTTTTATTGTCTGTGGTAGTGTTGTCTTTATGATCTTCTTGGCTGTTATGGTTGTGTTGAAACATGGATGTCCCTTAACTGTATATCAGGGATCTCTATCTCTTATTCACCTCTTATAAAAAAAAAGTGGCATATCCGTTGATAATGATGTTGTCCTCCATTATTTTTCTTGATCGCCTTTCATTGTTTGTGGTCATTGTATAATTGTATTAGAATTATCACTGTTTCTTTATTCGTGCTCTTTGTCACTGTCATTCAACTTTTTCTTTTCACTGCTATCATACATTGAAATCAATGCTACTTGTGAATTTCATGAAGGACTTTATTGTCCTTTGTTTTTGTGTATTCCCTTGACTGTGGTTCATGAACCTTGCATCTCTTCTTTCATTAAAAGTCACTGTCAAACTTCCTATATGACTACCCTTTGATTCTTGAACTATTGATGAACTGTTAAGTGTTGTAATCTATATGGTTGTTTTGAACCTCAATGTTCACTTTTCTATATCCTTATGTTGTAATTGTATTGAAAAAAAAACTATTTAGCATTATACCTTTGCGATTTGTAGCAGCCATGATAGCTTTTGTTTCTCATATGATAGTCATTATCTCAAAACATGCATGGATGTGTGTGTGTGATGCTTCATGTTGGAATGTGGTGAAACCTAAGAGATTGTTCCTGTTTAACTTAAATGTCCTTGGGGGTGCCTCATGTGATAAGGATCAAGATGAAACCTGACATTAAAAATATTTCTTTATAAGATGCGAATCATTTGAGTCTGAACAACGGACAATTGTTTGGCATTCTTTACTGCCTTTTTTCTTGAAGCTCCTCACTGTGGCGTGTAGATTCTTCAGCCTACACACACACACACACACACACTACTGTACTCATGATGTCCCTAAAATATTCTCCCCTGGAATTTTTGTCCCTATCATTACCACATCCCTAACCTCAAAAAAAAAATTATTTTTCCTAGATGTTCTACTTTAGAAAGTTTGTTCAATTTTGTAATTATGTCCAACTCTTTGGAGCACTTAACTTATATAGGAGCATGTATTTGCATCAGGTAGCATTTTATGAACTCTAACTAGTTTAAAAATTTATTTTATAATTCCATATGCTTTCTCATTGGGTAGATTTTGTATATGTATTACATGAATGTTGGACTCTATATAGTATATCAATGAGCTTCTATAAAGACTATTTGTTGAAGAAGACTACAAATTTTAAAACATTTTTTCCTAACATTTGGTATGAGTATCTTGAATGTTTAGGAATTAAAATGTGTGACTTTGATATGTTTTAACATGATTGTGTTCTTGATTCTTGCTAAACCTTTAATAGGAAGAGTTTCAACTTGCATTGTTCAAGAATGACCAAAAAGAAAACCTCTTTGTTGATCGAGTACTAAAATCTACTTACTGTTGACCTTTTTTATTTTTGACTTGCACCTTATATAATTGTATATTCAAAGGAGACAAATTGAATTTTAAAATAATTTTATTTCTATTTGAATAGTCCCATGGAATAAATGAAAACTTTATAGGAAGATATGATAGAAATTTGACCTTTTCTCTCGCTGCATGGACAGGTTTTCAAATTATTTGATGTGAAGCAGAAGGGTCTTATTGACTTTAGTGATTTTGTTCGATCACTTATTTTTTTCCATCCTAATGCAGCCAAAGATGATAAGATAGACTGTAAGTAGATCACAAAAATATTATATATCTTACCGATCATTGGAAATTATAGTCCATTGAACTATAAAATGGGTACTATATTTAATCCACTACATGTGCATGCTCCTGCTCATAACTATAGATTTCCTATTCCTTGATACCACATTTCATTACTTTGCAGTTGCATTCAAGTTGTATGATATGGATGGAACTGCCTTTATAAAATGGGAAGAGATGAGGCAAATCTCAATTTTGTTTTATCAACTTTATCAATTTAAACTCAAAGTTGAATAGCACAGTTTCCTTCTTTTATAGAAGTTAAGGGAAAGAAAAAACAATTTTATGGGTTGTTTTTAATATATATCATTACAGTGCACACATTTACACGTTTCTCTTTTCTATATAGCTTATCGTCAAGAATTAGAAGACTGGGGCAATTATTTTCTGTCCAAACTTGAAAATTGTATTTGACAGTAATTGTTTGTCTTCCAGTCCAGTCCAAATCGCAAGATAATTTGTTTTTTTACCAACTCCACAAAATTCAAAATTATTTTTCTATGTCCTATTAGTGGTTATTTGTGCAAATTCAATAGTCTTATATTTACTCACTGGATACCCTAATGAGGGTTTAGGATAGTATTACTCTAAATGCAAATAACTTCCTCTCTACAACATCAAATAAGATGATTCCAATGCCAAAAGGAGGATAATCTAGACTAATAATATTCCTAAAAAAATATAATTTCAAATCATAAAATTTAAATGGTTAGGAATTTCTATCAAAATGACTGTTATAGAGAAAAGATAATAAAATGCAGTGAAAACGTTATTTTTATTGAAAAAACTTACAAAATCTCTTTTAATTTGACCATGCCATGTTTCCTCTAGAAAATAAAAAGTAAATAAACCAACTATAGTCAGTTAGAACCGACTGCTCCCCTAATTTGACAATTACAAAAAGATGTAAAATGTTGTCAAGTTGACAACTAAAGTTGTAAACTCAACAACTACATGTCTTATTAGTTTTAAACACTTGAAAAAGATATTAAACTATAAACAAAACCTCTTAATACTACCCATTAGGCCATTATCCCCTTATAGTGACCCTTATAGACATATTTTTCCAATTATGGCAATATTACAACATTATATAATTTTGAATCTCTATTACATTGAATGGCTCAAATGGCCATATTGCATTATTCAATGACCTTGTAGGTCATTTTAGACTTCCAATGTCCTAGGTCATCCAAGTGACCCTCTTTGTGCTCATGAGGTACCCTGCACCAAAAAGAGACTAGCAATAGAGCTGAAGCAGTGGCAGTGGTGTAGGGTATCAAGATTTTCTTCCAAATGTTGTTTTAAACACCTTATTTCAGCAAGATACTTGTAGGATATCATAATTTCTATAGCTAGATATGGATAGTAGTTTCCCCAATTGACGCCTACACAAAATTCTTAGGGAAGCACAGAACCTGGACTTGGGTGTTTGACTCAATCACCTGGCAACATTGTTTCAAAAATTGGAGAAGGTATTAAATTAGCTAATATTGTTGCTAATTGGGGAATTAAGTCTTCTATTTTAAATGTATTATTGATGTCATGGGTTGTGTTCTATGTTGTTGCTAAACTAAATGAATTGGTGTTTTCTCTCTTCCATTATAAAACAAGAATAATAATAGAGTTGAAGCAGTGGCATTGTCGCGGGTATCATTTGCTTCCAAATGTAATTTTAAACATCCAAATTTGGGAGGAAGACTCCCACATTATCATGAGTTCTACAACTAGAGATGATTGTTGGTAGCTTCCCTAATTTATGCCTAAACAAAATTCTTAGGGAAGCTCAGAACTTGACCTTGGGTCTTTGTCACTCTTTGATTCAATCACCTAGCAACATTGTTGTAACTATTGGTGAAGATAATAAATTAACCAATTATTACATTAATCATGTCATTGAGTCTTCTATTTTGAATGTAGCTCTGATCCTAAGGAGTAGTATTGCCTTAATGATTTGACTTTGTTTAATGATATGGTATTTAAAGCCTGTACCAATTTGTCTCAACTGACAGGGATGACACTTGTTTTGGTTTGAGGTACTCAATTTCCAATCCTCACCCATGTAAAATTTCATCCATGTTTGTTAGCCATAATGGAGGTGACCATGGGATCAAGAACTATGTCACCTTCACTAGTTACATCACTTGGTCATTCTGGTTTAGAGAAATATTCTAAAGCTTACATTGATTGAGGGCACCATTGTGCTTCTCAAAGCTTGGGTGGTAATGCCAAGTGTTTGAGGGATTTGAAGTTAAATTTTCCTAATTCAATTCACCTCACATCAATTTAAGGTGGGCAATCTCCAATGCTCACACCATTCACTGCAAAACAAAGCTATGGTTGACTGAAGAAAGAAACAAAAAGCCTATGGCAAGCATGAACAAAGACAACATTGGAAGATTTTATGATGTTGGATGATGGGTTGGATTTGAGGGAGCTTTATGTAGAGCATATTCAGATTACAACAGGTAGTGGCTACTGTGGCTCTACAGGTTGTTAATGTTGTCTATTAAGGACTAATTTCCCAATGCCATTTTCAGGATCAATTATTCTCTATGATTTGATATTGATGTTTTTGGTTCTTGGATTTTGATTATGTTTTATCAATCCCTTATGTATCTCCAAGTAGATTATGTAACTGGATAGGTTATGGTAGCTTAAATACTAATTATAATATAATTTTCCATATAGAGACCATGAAAGGATTTTTTATTTATTTTACCTCTATAACTATTAGCATTTAGCTTAGCTCCAGCATAAGAGGACCATGCAGAGCCCTAAGTTTTTTAAATTGAGAGAGAGAGAGAGAGAGAGAGAGAGATTTTGTTTGACAGGTTCATTTCAAAATTGTTTTAGTTTAATCATTTACATAGTCAGGAATCATTATTGCTATGAATCTAGAAAGATTGGATTACAAAGATCCCTCTAATGAATTTCAAATCATTGCATTACCCCCACAATGAATGCATAAAATGTGTATCATTTATGCTTATTTCTATGTTAATCTTGCTTCTGATAGTCTACAATGTGAAATTCCTCATGCCTATGTATCACTACTCCATATTGGAATTACTGCTCTATTTACCCATGCTTGTCATTTTTATGGCACTATCCTTTATGAAATCCATTGTTCATCTTTGGACAAACCACCTTCCTTTGACAATGAATAAATCACCTCTTCCATAAATAGCATCATGTCATGGTTGGCACTATTACCATATTACTGTTGGGATTAATGGGAAGTGTGTACTAAGAGGGGAGGGGTGAATTAGTACCTCTAAAACTTTTATCTCTTTTATGCTTTAACCTTTATGTAATCAATTTATTGTCCAACCATTTGTTCTATACTATCCTGAAGTAAGATGTATCAATTCTTTAACTTAATCAAACATGTGAATATCTATAGAAACATTCATGAAAGTAATTGACACATAACACAAGATATGATAATGCAGAAAACTCCTGTTGGGAAGTAAAAACTGTAGTGGGGATGGAACCCAAAAATTCTTCACTATCTGCATATTGGAAGGGGCCGGTTAAGGCTTACAATTTGATCACTTCTAATGATCTACCCTGTTAAGAGTATCTGTGGAGACCTATTAAAGTCTACTCTATTAAGAGCTTTAGCAACACTATTTAGTGTGCACTCGGTTAAGAGATTTACAATTGGATGGTTAAATCCACCTTCCTTGGAAGGATTTTACACTTTTCTTCACTTGTTAAAATGTAAGAAAATTACACTTTGACCTGAGTGTATACAATCTCCTATTGCTAATTACAGATCCATTTAAGATTACACATATAAATGTATCACCTAATGTGATTGAATAATACCTATGTTGTTCGGTAACCTCTATTCTTGGTTCTTGATAACCAAATTCACCTTTTGTTGTTCTGGTTCTTGAAACTTTCAGTCTGATCCATAGATGTGCTCGTGGGCTACATTCATCCTCTCATCCATGATAGTGAATGATTACAACATATATTTATTAGATAGATTAACCTAATTAAGTTTCACGTAAAACAATATTAATTCTAGGATCATAGGTTTACAAGTTGACCTTGATCTTTCAGTCTATATGTTTAAAATCAGTTAGACTGATTAAAACACTTACAATAATGTTTCTTGTCCCTAAAGTAATGGTTTTAAAATAAATCAAGACTCTATAAATAGAATATGAATGTTTTATTTGACGTGGAAGTCAAATCCACTTTTTGCGGGCTTCAACTGACTTTCAGTTTCTGCCGGTCGGTTATGCTTTGAAATTAGTTGACTATCTCTCGGTGTTCCTTGCTTTAACTATCACTCGAGTTCCACTTTGACTGTTCTCTCAAGTTGCACTATATCCTTCTCGTTGGGTTCCACTATTGGGTTCCTCTTTATCCTTTTCACTTTTCATTTTTGTTTTACACAAAAACCCGTGTCGTTGGTTTACCCTTTGAACTGTCTTGTCAGTTTTCTCTTATCCTATCTTTCGGTGTATGATTACCGAAAGTGTTCTTTGCATACTAATGGAAAAATAATGTCATCAATCTCCCCCTTTGACATCAGTATAGTATAAGTGTATGTACATGATACTCTGCTTATTTTCACCTTGTACTGTATATATCATATCATATCATTATACTCCCTTTTATTGTTCTTTTTTTGTACTGTATAGTTTCTCATCTGTACATATCATTATTTTCCCCTTTTTTGATATTAAGGGCAAAGGTGTATACCTATATCTTATCAAAAATATGAGAGTTTGAGGACTTCATTTCCTCCATCATCTTCTCCCATTTTTCCTTCAGGTTGTCTAGAGCCATGTGCTCGAGTGTGATCCTTGCATGCATATCGTAGATGTTGTCTGCTACAGACATCTTGGGCCTGGCTATCAATTTTCTTGTTGAATTGATATGTTGTTGAAACAGTGTAAGAATTTGTAGAAGTTGAGCCTGGAGCTAGGTGACCTCTTCCCTAAATTGTGTTTCTACTTCCCCACAGTTCCTATCTTAACCTTTTTATCTCAAAAATTTTCTCATAATGCAACTTTATTGCATTGTCATTAGTGGTTAAGCCTTTAGCATTAATAGCTAGATTGAAATCTAACTTTTATATTTTATCACTATGCTCTTTAGTGAATTTTTCAAGTGTGCTCAATTGTTGTATCAAGGAAATAGCTTCAGAAATTATTGGATCTAAGTCACTTACTAATTCTGAAATCTTTACCTTGTTTTCTGCCACTTCTTGGCTGATCTTTTCAATAAGTTTGTTCTGATATTTTTGCTCTGCTCTCTCCTCAATTTCATTTTCTGCATCAATGTTCTGTGTTTTGATGGCCTTAGTGAGAGTGGATAGTTGATCAAGGATAGGTTTATTGTGATCAACATCAACATCGGGTACAATCTTATTCAAGATGTCCCTAGTTGTTTCTAGTAATATGGAGTCTCTGTGCTCTTTTCTTAGCTTCTTCTATAGTGCCTTCCTTTGGCATATTTCATCATACTCTTTTAGTGCTTCATAGGCTAGTGTAGTTGGGTCACATTTGGGTATCTCAATTATCTCATCTAGAGTGACTTCCAACTTAGTCTTTTTGGTTTTCTTCTTCTTCTTCTGAGTTTCACTTGAATGTAGAACCATAGCCATCTTCTCAGCTTTGTCTGTTGCGTTGGATGAAGTGATTTGGCGTGTTGCCTTTTTATGGTGTTGTGCCTCACTCTCAGCTTGTTTTTTTTGAGTGGACGTCTCCACATCAACCTTGATGTTATATGTTGCAACCTTTTTGGTTTCCTTAGGAGTGTCAAATTTTGATTTAGCTCCTTCATCGGTATCCTTCTGTACTTCATCTTCCTTTGTTTGTGCATCTTTCTCAGTAGTGTCTCCATTTTTTTCTTTGAATCTTATTTTGTAACCTTTTCAGTATCGGTTACATTTTGAGTGTCTCTGATGAAATTATGTCATTGGTGTTGTCTTTCTTTCCTTCATCCCCTGCATCCTCAGGAATGCTTGAATATTTGTCAGGTGATTTGTCTTTTTGTTGAAGTATATTGATGGCTTGCATCAATATTGGCATGTTGTCTGGTATGTTCACCTGTGAAGTGTCAATTGTAGTGTCATGTTCATTGGTCTTGTCCTTGGTAGCAGTGACATCTTCATCTTTCTGTATTTCTTCTGATGGGTCATCGGTTATGTCAATGATTGTGTTGTCCATAGTGGTGTTCGGCCATGTCTCATCTGCAACATCCATATCCTTTTTTCTTGTTGTGTCTATTTCCTCTTTGTCCAATTCAACATCTGTGATGATAATTGGTTTTGTGCTCTTAGTATCCTGATCATCCTTGGTTTCTTGATTCTCGGTTAGAGCTCTCTGTGGCTTGGGACTTGTATCCTTTTCAAGAATATTAAGTATTTTACTCCATTCGGTTACACTCTTTTTGTCTAAATCTAGTAGATGTCCTTTAAGTACTTGGTATGATCTCATCTTTGGTGAGAACCTTTTGGAATGAGCCTTCATCATTTCTTTTATCTCCTCCATTTTTTATTTGGGAGGCATGACTGATACTAGGGCTCTTTCCCTGATTTCTTTCTCGGAGTGCAAGGCAAAAGTCCATCTTGCCGATAGTCTATCTTGAAGTTCTTTGGGCATACTATCTACTAGTTGGATTGGGAGGTATTTGTCGATGCACATCATCTTGATGATTTCCTCCTCAATCTTATTTTGATCCAAGGGATCCAATTTTAACCATTTCTTTACTTTCTTTGTATTTACTGAACCTGTATTGATAATTGAGGCACATACCTCATCAACTGTTTCAGGTATATTTTTATTTTCTTCTTGAACACATTCATCCTATTCTGTGTCCTCAATGTATTCACTGGTTCTAATGAACCTTCTTCTTTTTTTTGGCCCTTTGTTCTGTGTTGCCAGTTTCCTCTTGTAGGTCCTTACTTGACCTTTATTTAATGGTGAAGGAATTGTGTCCTTAGCTATCTGACTTCTTTTCCTTGAAGCAACTATGGTTTTAGGCTTCTTAGCTAGTGTAGGTAATGGAGTATCTAACTCTATAGACTCAAAGTCACTTTCCTTCTTAGCCTCACCGACGGGTGACTGTCCCTCAGTTTCTTCTATCTGTTCAGTTTCATCCTGTGTAACTGACATTCTTTTCTTTAAGTTCTTTACCATTTTATTTTTCTTCCTGTTTATTTTCTTTTCAACCAAGCCAGTTTTGATTCTTTCTTTGGCTTCTTCATAAGTGCCAAACTTTGGTTGTGACTTGTCTAAGGGTTCATTTATCCATGCATTGATTGCATTGGATGCTTGATCTATGTTTACCTCATAGTCTAGGGGTTGTATCCTTGTTGTCCTTGGTACAACAGGTTTGATATATGTGTGATCTATGTCAACCATGAAACATATATCATTCTTGATTTCTCAATTAGTTGCTCTGGGATCCTTATTCTTTTCTGCATTCTCTCTTTGAATCCAGTAAAGTACTCATCCATAACTGTCTCAAAATTGTCTCCCAGTGATGTTATATACTCACTGATCTATATGGTGACTAGTCTAGTTGTATCCCATTTTACATCTCCTACTAATAGAAAATATTCTTGGAAGTAAAATAAAATGCACATGATAAGTGAGCCAAACTTACATGAGTTTGTCTTTGCATTTATGATTGTCTTCAAGTTTTCTTCTAACTGGTTGAGAAGAAGTTCAAACAGATCCAACTGAGTTCCTTTCTTTACAATATTATATGATGTATCCACTGCACCGGATGCTATGTTGTTCATCCTGCTAGCTTGAAATAATTTATAGCCAAGGGCACATGCTCCAAATTTTAGTTCATCATCTATGATAGTGGATACCTTGAGTCCTCTTCCATCGCACTTAGCTCCTGTATTCTTTTCAATTTCAGCCTTAGGTGGGTGCTTCAATGCCTTTACCCTATCAATTATAGGATAACCTATGATTGCATGAATAACATCTCAATTTATCATCTTAGGCTCATCCAGCCATAGCTTATGGTTGTGAATTCTACTCAGTACTAAGCAAATCCACTCATGTCTTGAATATCTTTGGGAACAATAGGCCATTTGTGAGCCCTTTCACTTCTATGTGTTTGTGCTCATCTTTAATAGATCCATTTTCATTACATAGCTTCTTGAAAGCTTGTTAAACCTCTAGGTCGCCAATTTTTACAATCTTTTAGTGAATGTATGTTTGCACGTCTTCGACGAGAAAAACCCTAGCTGGTATTTGCGAGAATGCTCTAGCATTGTCGGGTTGTGATCAAACCTCTGGGAATATCTTATAATGGGGTTCCACACAAGTATAATTATTGATAAGTTTTACCTTATCCTTCTTGATGTTCTTCATTTTATTGGTTCTTGAAGGCGTGGTCATTGTTTTATACATTTAGGGCTTTCTGTAAATGCGTAAAATAGAGTTCTTGATTAATGTAGAAACTTATTGTTTACTTCTGTAGTGGTCACTGATCTTCTTGGAGTGTTGTGGGTCAAGTTGAATTCACTCTATGGTGTTGTCATTGTGTGCTCAAATTTTGCTTTCGTCGCTCTGCTCTGCTCGCTGGTGGATAATGAAACCCTTATGTCACCCTTTTATAGTCATTTTCCCTAAGTCAAGTCATTAATTCTCAACCACTCCTCGGTGTGTGAAGATGGAGTCATCGCATTAAACACTAACTTCTCTTTTCAGTGACAACATAATACTTCAGGGCAGTTGTCTAATTTCTTACTTTTACCGATGGGTTTTGGTGTATGGTGAAGATAACTTTTTTTGTTTGCTTGTTTACCGACAATTCTCAGTTTATACTAGAAACTTTTTCTTTTACATGTTAACCAACGATTCTCCGTAAGTGTAGACATTTCAGCTTTGAGTGTATACCGATGGATTTCAGTATGTATTACCCGATGGAATAGTTTTCACAGATTTCAACAAGTAATACCATGATGCATCTTTACTTATGCTAATTTTTCATTTAATCAACATATTATGGAACTGATGTAAAATACAACTTGGTGTAGTGCAGTTCCATACTTACTTGTTTTGCTTAGGTCGGGGTGGTGATGTCACCACATCCATTGGATAGGGTGTCACCAATTGCATTGCTTGGTCCAGCTTCATCATTGTTTGTAGCTTTCCTCCACATTTTTTTTCTCATCTTATGGATGTCTTCAATGGTATTTCCATTGGGGAAAGTGATGGTCTTTGTCATTCAGTCTCTGCAGTCTTTCTTGAGATGACCAACTTTATGACAGTGTAAGCATGACATTCCGAGGTTAGTCTAGCCTCTAGATTTTCTTGTCCACTATCTCATACAGTTTGTAGAAATGTGACCAAATCTTCCACATGCTGTACAATTTTTCCAATTGTGGTAATCCCATACATATTGGTTACCGACTCTTTTCGGTTGATAGGTAGTTTCTTGACCTTTAGGCTTTCGTGCTTGATTTTTCTTCTTCCAGCATTCAAGAGTTGTGTGCCCATTCATTTTGCAAGAAAGACAGTATTTGTCCATTTAGGTTTCCTTCTTTGGTTGTTTCATCTTAGACTTACATTCATATGCTTTATGTCCTTTCTTGTTACATTTATAACAAAATCCTATAAATAAAGATGTGGATTTAGAGATACCTTTCATTTAGCTCCTGCATACATTTGATGTGTGGCCTTGCTTTCCATAGTGATTGCATGTCAACTTTCTTGGTCTTATATTTTCATAGACATTCTTTGGATCAGCTTGATTGGGTGATTCTCCATTCTCAATATATCCTAGACCGGTGTTGTTGTTGACTCTTCGTTGTCCATCAACAAAATCATCCATTATTTTATTGCTTTCTTTAGCTTTCTTGATAATTTCATTATGTTGCTTCTGAATTCTAAGCTCTTGTTTCATCTTTTCATTTTCTTCTCTTAGCTTACTGATAGCTTCTATTCTTTCAATGAGTTCAGCATTCATTTTGTTTGCCTCTTGACTCATAAGAATAATCTGATTTGTAACTTCATGATGATGTTTTGTTAATCTTTGTATTTCTGATTCTTTCTCTTGTTGCTTTTCAGTAATCTTCCTTCTATCATCAATAGCTAGTGTTCTTTCTTTCTCATCTTGTCTAGCATTGTTCATGACATCAATCATTCTTACCATCTATGTCTCCTGATCGATTTGCAAAGATTTTACTTGTCTAGCCAAATGTTGATTGATTTCATTTAAGCTTGTGATGCTTTCTTCTGATGTGTATGATAATTTGATTGCAGTTGTTCCTAGAGACTCAAAGAAATCTGGTATCTCTTCCTCATGATAATTTTTTTCATCTAACAGCTATCTCATCTTGATTCTAGCTTCTTTATACTGCTCATAGAAGATCTGAATTTCTAGCTTCTGATTTTCAATACTCTTGTCAAGTCTTTACTTCTCCATTATATGACCTTTTCTCTTAAGCCTTTAAGCTTTCAAAACTAAGATATCTAGCTCTGATACCAATTGTTGTAATTAATGGGAAGTGTGTACTGACAGGGAAGGGGTGAATCAGTACCTCTAAAACTTTTATCTCTTTTATCCTTTAACCTTTATGTAATCAATTGATTGTCCAACCATCTGTTCTATACTATCTTGAAGTAAGATCTATAAATTCTTTAACTTAATCAAACATGTGAATATTCATAGAAATATTCATGAAAGTAATTGACACATAACACAAGATATGATAACGCAGAAAGCTCTTGTTAGGTAGTAAAAACTGCAGTGGGGATGGCACCCAAAAATTCTTCACTATCTGCAGATTGGAAGAGGCCGGTTAAGGCTTACAATTTGATCACTTCTGATGATATACCCTGTTAAGAGTATTTGTGGAGACTTGTTAAAGACTACTCTATTAAGAGCTTTAGCAACACAATTTATTGTGCACTTGGTTAATATATTTACAATTGGATGGTTAAATCCACCTTCCTTGAAAGGATTTTTACACTTTTCTTCACTTGTTAGAATGTAAGAAAATTACCGTTTGACCTGAGTGTATGCAATCTCCTATTGCTGATTATAGATCCATTTAAGATTACATGTATAAGTGTATCACCTAATGTGATTGAATAATACCTTTGTTGCTCGGTAGCCTCTGTTCTTGGTTCTTGATAACCAAATTCACCTTTTGTTGTTCTGGTTCTTTAAACTTTCAGTCTGATCCATAGATGTGCTCGTTGGCTACATTCATCCTCTCATCCATGACAGTGAATGATTGCAACATCTATTTATAAGATAGATTGACCTAATTAAGTTTCACGTAAAACAATATTAACTCTATGATCATAGGTTTACAACTTCACCTTAATCTTTCAGTCTATGTGTTTTAAATCAGTTAGATTGATTAAAATACTTACAATAATGTTTCTTGTCCCTAAATTAATGTTTTTAAAACAAATCAAGACTCTATAAATAGAATATGAATGTTTTATCTGACATGGAAGTCAAATCCACTTTTTGCGGGCTTCAACTGACTTTTAGTTTATGTTGGTCGGTTATGCTCTGAAATTAGTTGACTGTCTCTCGGTGTTCCTTGCTTGAATTATCTCTTGGGTTCCACTTTGACTGTTCTCTCAATTTGCACTATATCCTGCTCGTCAGGTTCCACTGCCAAGTTCCTCTTTATCCATTTCACTTTACATTTTCAAATTACACAAAAAACTGTGTCGTTGGTTTACCCTTTGAACTATCTTGTCGGTTTGCTCTTATCCTATCTTTCGGTGTATGATTACTGAAAGTGTTCTTTGCATACTAATGGAAAAATGATGTCACCAATTACTGTCATTCAAATGCTTTGCATTGGGTATCATTAGGCATGAGAAGGCCAATAAATGGTGGTAGACCTTGAAATGTGCCTTCCTTTAGCTTCTGGTCATGTAGAATTATAGAAATATTGAAGTGAACATGGGTTCTCAAAACTGTTGGAGTTATTCAAGGTATACCATCACCTGTAACGGTGGCCACATCATCCGCTGCCTAGAGTTTATCTATACATATTGATGAAAATAGTGACAAACCAGAGAGGTTTTCGATTATGTGAGGTGTTTAATAATTGGAAAAAACACTATATTGATTTCCTTTTTGGTGAAATTATATTGGAATTTTGATGTACATTGACCCCTTTTGAGATCAAATCATCTGTAATACAATACAGAGAACATTTGCGAGAAGGAAATCCTTATAGTTAGTGAATGCGGTGATGGTGTGAGAGTTCCAAGGGCTTGCTTGCACAATTGACTAAGAAGATCTTCTTTATCTTCTTCAAGGATCATAATCTCCTCTAGGTCCTGATTAGGCTTAGATGATTAACTAATTCCTAATCCAACTCTTCTCTAAGAGTCTCACACTTTGTGCTTCACCTTTGAAAGACTAACACCTTTTAGTTAGTTCAATTCTTCACTCTTCCTACTACACTTAGAAGGATCTAAGTGCCAAATCCACTCTAGAATTCAATGGTTCATTGCAGGGGTGATCATCATCATGGAAAAATTCCATTTACTTCCATTTGGATCCATTTTGAGGGATCTCGTTACCATTTTTTAGTCAAGACCAAGTTTTTGTCTTCAGGAGACTTGATTGGGCTTATTTCCTTGTAGCCTTTTACAGTGTGTTTTTCCCAATCCTTTCAAAACTTTCCCAAAGAAGTTGAAAAAAAAAACACACATTCAGATACCCTTTATCACTTTACAAGATATTTTGAAGTTTTTAGTTTCCTAAACCCTTCGTACATAGGGTTCCTATAATCTAGGTCCAATAGGGCTAATAGGCCTAATTTAAAGGATTGTCTACAACACAATGCAAAACTTGCTGAAAACTTGGTTGAATGGATCAGTATGAACTCAATCCTCCTATAATGTTAAGATATGACCATGCCCTATCTGAAACTTCACCTAGTTCATACAGTGCTTCACTACCCTGCAAGATATGCTTATTGTTTCATCACCAAATCCCTAACCAGACAGTGTATGCTCGCCTAGGGCTTGGCACTAAAAATAGCAACTCGGCCTTTCATAACTCCTAATCCTAAATATATATAGACTAGTGACTCCCCTTTCATATCCAACCACTTTCAGGAAGATTCCATGGTTATTTTTCATGGGGTAGCCATGAACTGACTGACTGGTCAGGACAGGACCAGTGGACTCTCTAGATTGAAAACAATCTAACTACGACCCTAGACTAAATCAAACCACTATGCTTACTGAATGGAAAAGTCTTCAAACTATCCTATGAACAAAAAAAACCATTAAACTAAACCATTCAATCCATTTGATTTTACTGTCACAAAAAAAATGCACGGGATTTCTGAAAACACAGAATTGCAGAGCTCTTTTCAATATTCACCACTTGTTACAATCATCATTACTCATGAGTTTCAAGTCTTGGGTAACATTAGATTCCATCTCCATGATTCTAGGCCTTCTTGGTCAATATCCCACTCCTATTTCCTAGGGGGGTCCAAAGTAACCAAATTTTACATGCGACATTTGCAATAATTGCAAATGTTGTCATGACAACAATGTAACAAATTTTGGCATCTTTGTCTTCATGCCACTTTCCTAACTTCTAGGACCTCTAACCTCTCTAATTCAAGGATCCAAGATCATTCATGACCTTAAGGCATCTATATGAAATCATTGATGTGTTTAAGACACATTGAAGACTCTAACTCAAACTCCTAACACTAAGAATTTAAAAACTACTAACAATGGCTAATTTGGTGACCCCACATTGCAATGACCTTCTAAGGTATAAAAATAACCTAACTATCTTGACTTGGCCAATGTCAAGTACAAGCCAAAAATGAAAAAAACATGGAGGTTATCCTAGGTGTTCTCCTGCACCATCCTCCCCATAACAAAAAGTTTAATCCACCCTTGGATTGAGGATTCTTGGATCAATCCCCATCTTCTTGAACTCTGATTCTTTGACCCATACTACATCAGCATCCATTTGATCCTATTTCTTTATCAAGTTTTCCTTGTATGCTTTGGTTCTAGTCTGTTTATAGACTCTAGTATCCAATGCACTGTCATCTCCTGTGACTGTAGCAGAGGGTAATTGGAGATCTTCCACATCTCTGATCACTTCCTTGAGACTCTGATCCATGTCTTGTTGTGGCCCTTTCTAATGGACTAAGTCTGCAATATTAAAAATAGGTGACAGTACACTATCTTCTAGGAGCTCAACTCTGAATGCATTATTACCATACTTAGCTAAGATAGGATAGGGTCCTATCCTTCTCATTTGAAACTTGTGAGGGACTCCCTTTTGAAGTCTTGATTTGCTAGGATGCACCATGACCATGTCTCCCACATTGAATTAAATTGTTCTCCTACTCTCATCAACCTTGGTTTTATGTTTCAAGGTGTTCTTTGTCAAGGTTTTCTGGACTATATCATTTATCTCCTGCATAGCATAAGAAAAATCATCTGCATATCCACTTGACTTCACTCCATCCTTCAAGTCTCTCAACTCATAGACTCCTCTAGGATGTAATCCATATACTATCTCAAAGGGGCTCTTCCCTGTTTATCTATTGATGGTGTCATTGTAGGCATACTCAGCCTGTCTATTCAATTGATCCCATTACTGTCCATACTCCTTGGTCAAGCATCTTAGTAGATTTCCAAGGATTCTATTCACCACTTCGGTCTGACCATCAGTTTGGGGATGGTAGGCAGACCCAAAGGATAAATTAGTGCCCAATATTTTCCAAAGAGTCTTCCAAAAATGACTCATAAATTTAGTGTCTCTATCCGACACTATGCTCTTAGGTAACCCATGGATTCTTACTATCTCTTTGAAGAAGAGAGAGGATATTTGGCTGGCATCATTAGTGGTCTTGCATGGCACAAAGTGAGCCATCTTGCTAAATCTGTACACAACTACATAAACATTATCCATGCCTTGTCTTGTCTTGGGTAACCCAACTACAAAATCCATGCTCAAGCAATCCCAAGGCCTAGTGGGAATAAGTAGTGGTTGATAAAGGCCAGCATTTGAAGAAGTACCCTTGGATCTTTGACATACAGTGCAACTTTCCACTTATCTCTTAACATCAAGGTTCATCCTCGGCCAATAGTAGAACCTTTGAACAAGTTCTTGGGTCTTAGTGATCCCAAAGTGACCACTCAATGCACCATTGTGCATTTCCTAAATCATATTCTCCCTAATAGAACATCTAGGGACACATAACTAATTTCCCTTGAACAAAAGATTACTTTGCAAAGTGTATTCAGCATACTTACTATGAAAATGGTTCTTGTATTTAGCACATACCTTATAAATGTCTGCAAAGTCCTCATCATCAGCATATAGATCTTTGAAATGATATATTCCCATGCTCTTCAAATGAATCTCTTGGATGGTAAGAGCTCTTTTAGACAATGCATCTCCCACTTTATTGAGGACACCCTTCTTGTGTTTGATATTAAAGGTATAAGCTTGTAGGTACTCAATCCACTTCATGTGCTTGTTACTTAACTTTTCTTGTGAATTCAAGAAACTTAAGTCTTGATTATCCGAGTAGACTATGAACCCCTTGGGGAGTAAATAGTGTATCTATTTCCTTAAAGCCTGAACCAATGTATACATTTCAAGGTCATAGGAAGAATACTTCCTCTTGGCTTCACTCAACTTTTCTGAATGAAATAATATTGGTATGCCCTCTTGGCTTAGGACAGCTCCAATAGCCACATTGCTTGCATCACACTCAATGGTGAAAAGCTTCTCAAAGCTTGGAAAGACTAAGACAGGTTGGATAGCAATCTTTTATTTCAATAACTCACAGCTCTTAGTGGCTTGTTCATTCCATATGAACTTGGTCTTCATTCCTCCTTTGATTGTGTCCAACATACGAGCACATATAGCACTAAACTGCCTTATAAACTTCCTATAATACTGAGCAAGGCCATGAAAACTTCTTACCTTAGCTTTTGACCTTGGAGTAGGCCAATTCATGATGGCTTCCACTTTACTTTTGTCCATTTTCAGATTGCCATGAGAGAGAACAAACCCAAGGTACACTAACTCTATTTTGATGAACTCACATTTCTCCAAGTTTATCATCGATCTTCATGTAACTTCTTGAGTATTAATTCCACATGTTTGAGGTGTTCCTCTCTTGTTCTTCTAAAGATGAGTATATCATCCAATTACACCACTAAAAACTTTCCAACGTGGTCTTTGAGTACTTCATTCATCAACCTCATAAAATTTGATAGAGCATTTGATAGGCCAAATGGCATGACTAGCCATTCATACAGCCCCTCAGTAGTCTTGAAGGTTGTCTTCCATTCATCTCCTTCATTCACCCTTATCTGATGATATCCACTTTTTAAATGTATCTTTGTGAAGTACCTTGCACCTCCTAGACAATCCATCAAGTCTTCTATCCTAGGGATAGGGAGCCTATATCTAATAGTGATCCTATTTATGGCTCTAGAGTTAGTACATAATATTAGAGTACCTCCTTTCTTAGGGGCTATGACTGTGGGTATAGCACAAGGACTAATACTCTTCTTTATAATACCTTGTTCTAACAACTCTTGAATTTGCCTAGCTATCTCCTCATTCTATTGAGGGGTCATCTTGTAGGCTGCTTTATTTGGTAGGGTAGCTCTAGGAATAAGGTCAATATTATGGCTTGTGGGTCTCATAGGGGGTAAGGTTGATGGTTGTCCATCACTTACAATACCTTCATAATTCTGCAACATATCTTGTATCTCTTGTGGCAGCTATATCCTCTTCACCGTTTTATCTTAAACTTCTTTAGGCTTCAACAATAATGCAAAGCCAACTCCTTCCCCTTCATCCATGGATTCTAAGAACTCTTTTTCACTCACCATCATCACATTAGGACTTGTTGTCTTCACATCTGCATCTTATAACAATGATTGGATTTTGAAAGTTACTTTATCCTTCTTGAATGTATAGGAGTTCTTCACTCCATCATGGATAGCTTGGCAGTCAAATTACCATGGTCTACCTAGGAGAAAGTGACATGCATCCATGGGTAGCACATCACATAGAACCTTGTCCTTATATCTCCCTATAGATAACTCCACCCAATATTTCTCATTGACTAAGACATGTTGTCCTTTATTGAGCCATTTGACCTTGTAAGGATGAGGTATCCTTGTCATGCCCAACTTGCTGACTACTTCTTCTGACATAATGTTGTTAGTAGACCCTGAGTCTACAATGACTCTACATAATTTTCCCATCACCTTATATTTGATTCTAAATAGGGGCCTTCTTTGGCTTGGCTCCTCCTTCACTAGATCCCTGATCAATGTTCTCCTCATCGTGAGGCTCTCACCTTCTTCTAAATTTAAAGGTACCTCAGAGTGTGTCTCTGCTGCATTTGTCTCTTCATGAACTAAATTAGTTCTCTTATTACCTCCTTGAGAAGTAATACCCCTTCTTTGGACACCTATAGGCAGGGTGTCCCATTTGGTTACAATGATAACATTTCATATTGGCAAAGTAATTGCCTTTTCCTTGTCCACCACTTCTTCCTCTGAAATTTGAGTTCCTTCCTCTTCCACCTCTACTAGAACTTCCCTCTTGCTACTCAGTGTACTTGACTTCTCCTTGTGTCCTTGATTCTGAACTTCTTCCACCATAGCCACCTCTTGATCCTCTACTATCCCTTCCTTTACCTCTTCCTTTGGAGGTTTTCTCTTGCTTTCTTTTTCCTTTCTCCTCTATTTTTAAGGCCATTTGATAAAATTGGTGAATGGTTTTGAAGTTCACAAGACTCATATCTTCTTGAATAGACCACTTGAGTCCATTCAAATATCTAGCTAGTTTGATGCTTTCATCCTCCACCACTTGTG